>CAKAKR010009771.1:0-16499 GCA_916700685.1 Adelosebastes latens | reverse complement strand
AATTACGCTCATAGGCCGTTTTTTAACTGAACTATAATGCATTCTTAAAAAACAGCACTTTACTGCTGATCAACTGTCTAAAGTATCATCAGTAACAGTTTCATGCAGTATTTTTTTAATTCTGGGACCTGATCTGCACATGTGAGGCTTGTACATTGTACATGATTGGAAAATCAGTGAATTAGCTTTATTGTTCTTCACTCACATGTTGTTATGGTTTGCATTCTGTGCTTGTAGCCAGCTATAGACATACATTTTGGGAAAAGTGTCAACAAGTTTATTATAGCCTTTTTCCTAACAAGTGCCTTTAATTGTATTTAGTGTGACTATTCCTATGTCTTTAACCTGCTAAGTCTATTAATTTAGGGCAAAAAATAATGTTTATTAGAATGTATGTAAAAAATACAACCTAAATAGTGCATTAAAACAAATCAGTAAGATAATGTAAAAGAAAGGTGGAAAAACAGCTATATAATGTATCTTTAAACAGTAAATTAACTGTAAAATACTGTGAAATTAAAAAAACAAAAACAAAAAAAAACAGTTCAAACTGTATTTTTCATTAACAGTACAAAGCTGTAAATTTCAGTGTATGGATGTATGGACTGGAAATGCTACAAATGAATTTCCCCCCTTGGGGATAAATAAAGATGTCTGAACTGAACTGAACTGAGATTGTTAAAGTTATGCAGTGATGTCGAATAGTTACGGTTAGGCATTGACATCGAATGGTTTAGGGTTGAGGCACTGACCTCGAATAGTTAAAGTTATAGGAATTGACCTCGAGTAGTTAAGGTTAGGATAGGTCGTCGGGCAGCGAGTCTCGCGAGAGCTTATGCAGCTCTCAGATCAGATTCCTGCAATTTGCGGGTTCCCTTCTAGACACAACCCTCTTACATCCGTGGTTCGTACAACTACACTCCATATATAGGAATAGAGCCCTATGGCTTGTGATGCACTGTAGGCTACATGAATTAGGTCTATTATAGACCATCTATATGCCTTAAAGCTCCTAGAACTACTCACTTTATGATTGAGGTGAAAGGTAGGCTACATGCAATAAGTAACTTAAAGGTTAAAAACAGAATTTAATTTAATTATTAATTTATTATTATTAATTTATTAATTGTTTTTTATTTGTTTGTTTGTTTTATTGCCACAACAAACATTAATTACTTCTTTATTGTTTTCTTCCATTTACATGCATTTTCTTTTTAAATATCTATATATTGTAATTTGCTCAATGAATTGTATATATGTATATAGATGTTTTTGTTTTTATTTTGTTCTTTTTATTTATTTATTATTTAATTGACGCTTTGGCAATATTGTTCACCTGACAGTCCTGCCAATAAAGCAAATTGAATTGAATTGAATTGAATTGAATACTGTATGCTACATGAATTAGGTCGATATGCCTTAAAGCTCCTAGAACTACTCACTTTATGATTGAGGTGACAGGCAAGCTACATGCAATAAGTAACTTTAAGGTTAAAAACTGAATTTAAGAGCTGAATTCAGGAATTTACAAGCATGATTGTGTGACATCACAACCAGTGTGATGTTTACTTGCTTAGTTTTGCTCAATTCCTGCATGCCTTATCGGATCATGATTATGTTATTTGATCCCAGACACTAAACAATTGAGCCAAGTCTATTATTGCTGTTTGACATAACTTCAGATTACACCAAATACATAATAAATGTCTGTCCTAAGGCATTTATTAGTGTTTGACACTGGGAAAGTAGGGAAAACGGTAAAATTACCCCAAACTGAACTATGTCTTTAACAAAATCACACACATTTAAGCTATTCTATGTGATCTTTTGATAACTAATATAATATGTTTTCACTTGTCTCCCCTCAAAGTGTTTGGAGTCCCCTTGGAGAGGCTCGCATCACACTTTGAAAACCTCTGGACTAGAGAATGAACTCAGAGAAGTAGGAGACATATTGTGTCAAGTAGTTAAACCTTTTCAATTTTTTAATTACAATAGGCATATTCATGGTTTTCTGGATTAAGAACTTTTAGCGATGTGCACTGTTTTTGTTGAAAAACCATATGAGACACAAATTATTATTCCAAGGACAATATTTTATGTCTTAAAACATGATATGAGGGGATCTTTAATAATTTATAAATCACCGTTAAGCAGCCTGCCCTTAACTGTATGGAGTAATCAACGAGTCAATAGATCCCTTGTTAAGAGGTGTTTTAAAGAATCTTTGTCCCTTTGTAGTGTGTGTTTGAATTTGATGATTTTGACCCCACATGGGTAAATTAATGCGTGATTGCACTGAAGGACTTTGCTAGGCTTTGCATTAAGGAAATAAGTGTCTGGCCATGCAGGAATGATGATTACTTTAGGCCTGTGAGATCATGGACTGATGCCACGTGTCTTAACAGCCTGGCTAAAGCTAAAGTGCTGTCTTTGCCCAGCAGGAGACTCTGGCCTCCTGTCATGTCTGTAGTCCCACTGTGAGCAGAAGTGGGTGTCTGAACATGACCCACATACTGTATCCTCACATGCAGGCTAAATGGGACAGTCTCACTCCATGAACTCATGCAGTAACAGCAACACAGTGTAACACTTAAAGCACACGGGAATGGCAGCAAAGCTAAAGCACCAACAGCACATTAGTACAAAGTCTAATGTGGGCATCAGTATAGTTTGAGTTTCTTCAACACATCTTAATTACATTAATGTTTTGTCTGATTGACTTTTGACCTGAACGATTTTGGACTTATGTAATATTAACATGTTTTCATTGATTAATGTATAGTTTACTTAATTTCTATATTTACTGACATTTTATATTTGCTAATTAAATGTACTAACTAATTTATATTTACTTCATTTCCAGGGTACAATATTTATTGCTGGACAAACTATGAAATAATGACTTTCTAAATAACCTCATCCTCTTTGCTCAATACCTTATTGCCTTACATGTTGCTTTTTTTACAACGTAAGCAGCCAGCATTTGTCACTACCAAGATATAGGCTGCTGTACTAAAGCCTATCTGTGATAAACCAGTGATGGCCAATCAGGGCCGGCTCTAGCCCTTTTGGTGCCCTAGGCGAAATTTGGATTTCAACCCCCCAGAACCGTTACCCTAGCCTCGTAAACTGCAACACACATCAGACATCACAGTGGTTTTAAGATAAAAAAATAAGATTTTTATTTTCATAAATAACTGTATTTATTATAATATGAATAAACAATTGGTCCCTGATGTTGTTGGCTTAAAAGTATTTAGTTTAACTACAATGATAGTTACAGGAGTGAAAAGTGTATTTCTTTTTTTGTTCATTTGTTACCTTAATGCAGAAAATGAGGAAGGGCGCCCACTGGCAATTTATTTATTTATTTATTAATTTTTATTTATTTTTTTAGAGGGCGACGAGTGCCCCCCAGAAGGTGGCGCCCTAGGCGACCACCTATATGGCCTATGCCTTAAGCCGGCCCTGTGGCCAATAATTTGGCCTCAGGTTGGTCAGGTTCAGTCTTAAGCTGTTATCTGAGTCACAGGACAGAAGTATAGGGAGGTCTATTCACTTTGCAGCCAGCTTTTGAAAAATGGGGCAAGTAAAACCTCTCGTGAATTATTAATCTAGTGAAGAATAAAAATGTCCTCACTTTGAGTTTTGAATTAGAGATTTAGTTTTGTTATTTTGCTTCTTGTAATAATCACAGGTGTGTAGATCACATTAATGTGTTGGAATCAGCTTCTTGATGAAAGAAATAGCACATAATGTGTCAGAAAACAGCCTCTTTCTCCCTAAGGAGGTCACCGCCTGACAGTCTCACTCTCAGTGCCCCATTTCTTTGCTTAGCTTAGATTCAGTCTCATTCCAGATCGATGCTGACAAGAGTATTTAAACCTACTTTGCAACTAATCAACGTGTCATATCAGAACTAATTGGCAAACACATTACTATTGAGTACCTCTAGCTGTGATTTACCATCTTGGCTAAGAACAACTATACATGAAATAAGATTAATAGGACATGGCATTTCTAAATATAGTCCTAATTTATGAATGCCCCACATTAGCTTTGTCATAAAAAGCATACTACTCCACTCACCTCCAAAGTACTGGGGTCAAATGGGGAATCCGAAGGACGCAGCATCCTAGGTTTCTGCTCCGGAGCCGGTTTTGGATCTGCAGAAGCCGTGGGGAGGCAGGGGTAAGGAGGACCCAGTCTGGGCTGGGTAACTGGTGAAGGAGACTTCTTAATGGAGGATTCTCTTTTAGGAGCCATTCCTAACGTCCTGGCGTTAGATCTCTGCTGAGAGGTGATATCAAGCTATGAAGTAAAGCGTGCCAGCCGTGGAGGGGAGGGGAGGGGAGGAGAGAAGCAGGTTGATGATGCCGATGATGCTCAGGGACCGGCAGGTGGATGAGGCAGAGGTGGACATATGTGGAATAGCATTGAGAGTGAATCTCTGAAGCAAAGCGTAGGAGGAGTAGAGATGAAAGCTTGAGTGTATGTAGAGGGGGATGGATATAGAAAGAAGCAGCTGTATGACTCCAAGCACATGCTTTTATTTGGGTCAGAAATGTGTGTGTGTGTGGGGGAGAGAAGCAGCAACGTAAAGAGTTTCTCTGTCGAGCTCAATGCAAAGATTTTAGCCTAACTGACTTCAGAGTCATGTGAGGAAATGTCATAAGGAGTATAATAAGAGGTTGTTCTAGATTAAACACATGTTCTCTTTGTTTCTACTCTCTTCCTCCTGCTTCCTGCAGACATGCTGACACTGATGCTACATGCTCACAAAAAGAGGAAAAAGGCTGCTAGGTGTGAAACTGTTCGCCATTATTAGAGCCACATTTAGACTCTAGAATATGTTTTGCTTTAGAATGAATGTCAATGATTCATAGAGAATATAGTGCCTGAACAGTGCACAAGGAACTATGACTGGCCTGTCATATTAAATGTCAACAAATGGATATTGTTGGCATCAATGTTTATATTTTTGTCACATTTCATTGATTACCATTGTTGGTTTTGACCAAAATAGGCACAAGTTACCATTTGGCTTATAGTAACACATGCAAATGGATCAAAATGGATGTGAAATACAACCATTTGAAGCTTCTGAGGAAAAATATATAATAATAATATGTAGTTTGCTTTATTTAATTTCTTTAAGTATTTTTTTTGACCTCAGCTGTTTTTGTTTTCTTCTTTTTCCCCCTTGTTTTATGAATATTTAAACAAGTGTGTTATGTGCATTATGTTTATGACAGAATCAAAACAACAATAAAATGTATTGTGGTGGTTTATATACACAAATTGAATGTAATTAAGAACATTTACTGAACTGTATTAAGTACATTTTATGCTATACTTCTTCACAATATTTCAGAGGTAAATACTTTTTGCTCCACTAAACTTATTTGTCAGCTATAGTTATTTTGTAGAATTACTCTGCAGATTAAAATATAAAATACAAAAGATTTTATTATGATCATCAGCATGGTCCATTATTATATGTAGTCAAACTAACTATATATAAAAAAGCTCTACCTCAACCAGCTACAACATCACAAGGCTGTTTACACAGTAATGCATCTAAATCAATAATTGATTGAAATAATTATACTAATATAGCACTGACAGGAATATTTTTTTTGAATTTGATGGAAGGATGAAGTGTTCCTTTATGGGCTGAGGAAATTCTCCTAAATAAAATATTTAAAAAAACATCTTGGATCAGCTTGAAAATGCATCGTCACAAATCTGAAAACAGGCTGTTTTTCTGATCTTAAGAAAAGTTGACTTTTAGAAATATGTGGTTCTCACAGGACGGTGACGCTACAAACGCATGATGATCTTATAGAATATGATGTATCGCTGTAGATTTCACTACCCAACAGTATAATAAAATAATATTAATATTAATAATAATAATAATAAATAAATAATAATAATAATAATAATAAATAATAATAATAATAATAATAATAATAATAATAAAAATAAAAATAAAAATAATTAATAATAAAAATGGAACACACACATTACTTAATCCAGAAACATCATATATAATAGTAGAACACTGACAGGACAATGAGTCATTTTACTTTTGATAATTTAAGCAAATGTTGCTGACAATAACTTATAAACTATTACTTATAATGTATTTTACATTGTGGAACGGATACTTTTAGGCTAATTAAAGGATAGGAATACTTCTTCCTTCACCACCTATTTATACACACTTCATGTGCACAGTATGACAGAACCAAAGGGAAACAGTAGTTCAAGATAGTGCCACCAGATGTCACTGTTACACAACAGGAAGACACGACCCCAGAAAGCTTTTGGCTTCAACTTGCTTCAACTCAATAAAAAAAAAAAATCAGTTTATCGAGTCACAGTGACTCAAAAGAACAGTATTTTTTTATGATAATAATAACAACAATAATATTAATAATAATTATGCATTATCTCTCTGTCCCTCTGTCTGTCCATCCATCCATTGGACTTATAAGTACATTTAATCAAGTGCTGTACTTAATTTTGGGGTACTTGTACTTTACTTGAGTATTAGTATTTTCTGCTACTTAATACTTCTACCGCCTACTTTTTAACTCCACTCCATTTATCTGATATAGCTTTACTTTGCAGATTTAGATTAATATAACAAAATGTAATCAACAAATAAAATTATGATGTATTGAAATACAATAATAGCTATAATAGGCCTATACATTATTCTGAAATGGGCCATTCTGCACAATCAGTACTTACTTTTGGAGGTTCAAGCAGGTCTATAGTTATATATTTTCATGGTATAGCCTCACACTTTTGTAAAAGGATCAATCTCTGCATGGCTTTAAGAGTGACACTGTTAAATGATTGAATTGAACGTCACTGTGCAGATCGGAGAACAGATTTACAGCTCGTGGCGTTACTCCTCCAATAATCAATGGTGTCCACTCAGTCAGTGGGTTTTGGGCACAATCCATCGCGCGCTCAATGGGCCTTGAAATTACCGTTTATGCGGCTCGAGCGTCAAAACAATAGCGACATGCGACCCTCGCTGCGAGACCAACGGCACTTCTGGCAGATCGAACATGCAAAATGATGAAAACAACAAAGACCCCCCAACAAAGTCCTTCCGATTATCAACATAACAAGAAATAAAGTTAAAGGTACAATATGGAATAGCTTTTTTTTAATATACATAATGATTTCATGTTTGAAATGTTAATATATTCTGTCAGCTTATTCACTTGCCAGCTGATTGCTGATGAGTCTGCCGAGCAGACAGCTCAGTTAAGAAGATTAAGCAGTGCCTCACGTTTTCCTCATCATTTTGCAACAATAATCCACCACATGAGGCTAATAATAACAACAGGAATATCCTACATGTCTGCTTTCAAATAGATTACAATATATAGTAATTAGAAAATCCTGTTATGATATCCAGGTGTCTGTCTTAACAGGTCTGAAATTAATTTTCTAAATTTATTAGACACTTAATTGAAAACATTATTCCCTTTCTTTTCATTTTGTGTGCAGTGTTGTGAAAGCAAATTCAATTACTCCAACTTAAAAGAAATGTTTCAACAGATCCTCCGAGGTTCCCCAACTGACTAATGAAATTATGGCACTTCTCCCACCTAATGTCATTCAAAGTCCCCTGCCCCTGCTACAGCAAATCTCCGAACCACCTGATTTATTTTTAATGATATTACACCCCTTGGTCGGCTGTGTCATGGTAATAATCGGGGCTGCTCCAGCTGCCTCTAGATCACATTAGCCAGGCTTAATATTGACAGTGCTGGGCCCGCTAAACAATGAGGCTATGGGGATAGGGAGCTTAGAGGCGGCCTAGCCAATGGGCATACTACAGGAGGTATAGGAGGTGCAGGCCAGGATGCTCCAGTTCCCTATGCCCCGGAGGACTGGCACCATCATTAGGCGGCATCGTCTATAGTCCTGCTGTGGAGCTTTAAAACCCACCACTGCCAGATCCAGACCCCACCCAGGCCCCAGACATCAAATCCACGCTGACAAGGGACCATAAAACTAGTGGCAACTTGATTCCCTGCTATTCTTTTTTAGCGGATGGAGAGACCTGCCGGGACAACAGCTCAGCAGCTGGAACCTTGTGGAGGTTCCTGCTGTGACGAAGTCTTTGGAAGGCTCAGGGAAAACTGCAGGGCTCACCTTGTGACAGCATGAAATCAGCTGTTGGAAGTTCATCTTCAAGACTACAGACCAATGAAGGCAATTTCTGATTCCTGTCAACAGAAATAAATAAATGTTGAATTGAAAAAGCTCATGTGAAACACTCATGAAATACAATTTCTAACCAATATCTTGATATTTTGGGACACCAAAATGCAAGAAAACCCTTTTGCATACCGATTTGATTAGAAAAGTGCTTTTATCCGTTAGTCTAATTTATGTTGCAGGCTTGTCTAGTTGCTGTATTTGCATAATGGTCACACTGGGAATCAGACTGGGCCACTTGTGGGACACTTGCACCTGATCACAGAGACACCATGGCTCTTTGCCAATCACACCTCCACGGTCGATCCTCCCAATTAAAAATCACCTGGATTTGTCTTTGGATTTGTCAGGTTGTTCAACATCAGTTAGACGTCCCTGTACACTGAGGTTTTCTTTCCTTCTGTCCCAAATTGTTGTTTGGATCGGAGGGGATTTTGCACGGGGGCCCGCAGATTACCGTCGTTGATTAGTGGTTGGGTGTAATCCTTTCAGCCCCTCTCTCTCCAAAACACCCCTGGGATATGCCCGTCTCCCTGAGGACCGGCAGCGTGGCAGATGGATCCTCCTCCCCCTCTCCTGCCCCCTTCTAACAGCACACCCAAAAACACTGTTGATGTCCTGGGACGGAGGTTGTAAAGTATCCTGAATATGAAACCACAGGCACCTTTGTTTAATGGCTCTCTCCCCACTTAGTGAGAATTGCCCTCAGGCCTGATTCCCATTCTGTAGCTACATTTCTGCCCGATTGGAATGTTTTCCAAATCCATTAGCCCAAAGGAAGAGGAATAAGATGCACACAATCTGCTCATACTGCCTGGATGAGATCCTGCTAGATCTTATCAAAACTCACTATGTAAACCAGAAGTTGTTGACATCTTAGTTTTATGGATATGGCAAGCCATTTGCCAAAAAATGTATACGCTGGTTTGAAGTCAAAACATGGGATTATATTCCTACACACATGGAGATAAAGATCCACTTGTCTGTGGGGCATCAATTTGCACACATGCCTTTTTTTGAGTCTACAGCTATCGTGTGTCTTGTGTGTTCATGTATAAAGATATAATGTCTATTGGCTGCAGATGGCACAGTGAAAACCCAACACGTTCTCATCCCAACTCGTCACATATGGCCGCTTTGTCACGCTTTGTCACGCTTTGTCACGCTTTGTCACCTTGGTGTCCCTTTATGTTTAGACTACAAAACCACTTGGTTAGGTTTAGGTAAAAACTACATGGTTGGGCTTAAAATTACTAGCCTACGTTTGTAAAGTGGAAATGAAATTGAACGTTGTGAATAGGCAAAATAGTCTCACGGCAGTATGTGAAATACTCATGAAAATTAATCTATTTGATTCGTGTACATAGACACGAATTTCCCTTTGTTTGTGACACTCACCACGACTTTCAACAACACGCGACACGTGTCAATTTCCACTCCAGTCTTTTCATAATAAAACTACTTAGTTAGGCTTAGGCAACAAACTACTTAGTTAGGTTTAGAAAAAAGATCGCGGTTTGGGTTAAAATAACTCTGGAAGGGCTGTAACTTAAGTACGGAAGTTACGTGGCAAATAAATCAACTTTGACTTGTGGTTTCACACGGGATACGAACACCTGTCACCTGGACGAAAGTCTGGTGCTTTTTGACCCAACCATGCAGCCCGACCTCCTCCCTCCCTTTATACTTCCTAGTTCAAAATTACGTGGCTTACAAACAAATTGATTTTGTGCTGACCATCTCGAAATCTTTTTAAATTTGTGTCAATGTACACAAATCAATACCTTACATTTCGTGACTATTTCACAAACTGCTGTGTGACAGCGGCCTCCTGGATGAAAGCCCTGTGTTTGTTGGACCCATCCACCTCCCCTCCCACCTGCCCTGGGTGTGTCTCTTTTTGCTCTTTAAACTACTTCACCACCCTCCCGGCGCACTTTCTAGGAGTGTTTACTGTTGCCCCGGATGGGTTAAAGGGTGCCTTGTGCAGCGGTACCGAACGACGACGGCCGTGACAAAGCGTCGGTATTTAACGCACTGGAAATGAAAACGGGCACACACATGCCTTTTTTGAGTCTGCAGCTATCGCACGTCTTGTGCAAAGATATGATGTACTGTTTGTTGGCTGCAGGTGGCACAGCGGGAACCTGCAATTGTAAACTTCCATTTATGCTATGATCTTCATGATTTACTATAGTTTGATCTGCACATAGAGAAAAACACTTATATGGAGAAAATAAAAAAAAGCTTATAAAATCATTTTGAACTTTTAAAATGATTCAACATTTAGACCTATCTAAAATATCTCCTTTAAATATGTTAAAATGAATGGTGAACAGCGTAAGAATTATCATCACGAGATGGAACTGAAGTTAAAAGTCCCTGATTCACAACTGTGTGTGTGTGTGTGTGTGTGTGTGTGTGTGTGTGTGTGTGTTAGACCACTGATGTTCCCCTGTGTGCAGCAGAGTCAGTAGGCCTGTCAGTCTCTCCCTCAGGAAAGTCTGCTATGTAACCATATTCAGCCTCAGTGAGCAGCAAATGGGGAGAACTGAGCCCTGGGACTACTTAACACACACATGCACACGATTGCTGTAAAGCTTAGCGATAAAATGGAAATAACTTGAAAACAGTTAAAGGTAAAGTGCGTATGCACAGGATAAACATGCTCAAGAAACTTTTCTCAAAAAGGCTACAAATAAAACTTGGGAGTATACAAATAAACACAAATGGTTGACACAACCAAACTTTGAATTTTGGTTCGACAACAATACAAATTCATCTCCCTCACCATCCCGTGCCACATCACCCCCCACCCCTTACCACACAAACCCCTCTTTGCAAATCCACGCTCCCTCTCCATCTTTTATGATCACTACAAGGGGCTCAGCTTTCAGAAGCGGCCCAGGGAGCATGTGTGTAGAGCTTTAATTCCTATTGTATTCGTGCAGTCTTGGTGTGTGTGTGTGTGAGTGTGTCTGTGTTTTAGCGAAGGAGGGAGAGGGAGATAGAGATGAAGAAAAAGACAGGAACAAGGACCCATCTGTCAGCACAGCGCACGAATCCCTCCCATTCCACTCCGAGTCCCCGGGGACCAGAGCGAGAGACAACTCACTTGTGGCAGTGTTTTTTTGTGAGGACGGGGGTTACCCCCATTAATAGCAACCGCAGCACTTAAATAGCTAAGACTGGTACTCTTTAGGTCAAAAACTGATTTTGGACAGCTAAACTGAACATGCACCTATCTTAGCCACAAAAACTCAAAGCAAAACACCCGCAAATGTTCTTGTGAATCTTTTATTTAGCAGACTACATTTTAAATATCTTAGGAACATGTTAAGTAAACAATAGACTGCATTGCATTGTTAAAACATACTTTTTTTAGATAAATCATTTGGAGAAAATTCTACCAACTCATCAAAAGTTGGTTCAGATCAGATGTGTCCACCGTGACCTCTTCCAGAAGGCTGGCTATATGTTACTGCTTAAATGGGAGCCAAAAAAACTCAAAGCAAAACACCCGCAAATGTTCTTGTGAATCTTTTATTCAGTAGGCTACACTTTAAATATCTTAAGAACATGTTAAGTAAACAATAGACTGCATTGCATTGTTAAAAAATATATTTTTTAGATGAATATTTTGCTGAAAATTCATGCAAACTCATCAAAAGTTGGTTCAGATCAGATGTGTCCACCGTGACCTCTTCCAGAAGGCTGGCTATCTATGTTACTGCTTAAATGGGAGCGGGACACAATTCCCTCTCCGGTAGTCAGTCAGTCATTTGGGAAACCGATGGGGATTGTGGGAGACTGCGAGGATCCAATTCCCCATGCAGGCTGCAGGTGTGCTGGAGGCCGTGCTCACACTCATGGGACATGGAAGGTAGTGTGCATGATGTGTGTGTTCGGTGAGGGGGTTTTGGGTTTGGGGGGGTAGGGGTGCATGTACCTGGGGACCTTTGGGCACATCACATTAGAGTTGTTGCTGTACACACGTAAAGACACTAAAGGCTCTCTCTAGAGCCAGTGTTTGGTTCGTCCGTTCTGGGCTACTGTATGGCGGAGCAACATATAGCGGACTCCGTAAAGAGGATCCATCCGTTCCCCTATATGTAGATATGAAGGGCTCATTCTAAGCTATAACAAAAACACAACGATTCTCAGTTTCAGGTGATTATACACTAATGAAAACATAGCTATGCATATTATATTCCATTTCTGCTAATAGACTGTTCCTTTAAACCTGTAAATAACCTCAGCCTTTATTGCAGAAGTTCTTAACTACACAAACATTTCACTGGTGCAACAAGACGACCACTTTCAGGACAAAACTTGTGAATGAAGGAGGGCAAACTGATAAAAAGTACACCTACACTGTAAACAATTGCTGTGAATTTACAGCAGGATTTCAACAGTATTAACCTGTTATTGCTAAAAACAGTGCTTTACTGTTAATACAAAAGAAAACCTGTTAAATTACGCTCATAGGCCGTTTTTTAACTGAACTATAATGCATTCTTAAAAAACAGCACTTTACTGCTGATCAACTGTCTAAAGTATCATCAGTAACAGTTTCATGCAGTATTTTTTTAATTCTGGGACCTGATCTGCACATGTGAGGCTTGTACATTGTACATAATTGGAAAATCAGTGAATTAGCTCTGTTCTTCACTCACATGTTGTTATGGTTTGCATTCTGTGCTTGTAGCCAGCTATAGAAATACATTTTGGGAAAAGTGTCAACGAGTCTATTATAGCCTTTTTCCTAACAAGTGCCTTTTATTGTATTTGGTGTGACTATTCCTATGTCTGTAACCTGCTAAGTCTATTCATCTAGGCAAAAAAATATGTATAGTATACACAGACAGTATAATAATGTTAATTTTACAGTAATATAAAGGCAACCCTGCTGCCAGTTCTTTACTGTTATTTTACTGGGAAATTCTTAACAGTGATGGTGCAGCAGTGTTGAGAGAAATGACAAAAAACAGCACACACACACACACACACACACACAAAGGACAGGACTCCTTTTTCTCTCTAGTGTCCACATGCCTTTATGGCACTGGTGCACTGACCAGCAGTGATTAGGGCCGTTAAAGCTGTGTGGATAAACGCTGTTTCAGCACGAGACATCATCTTGGGCCAAGCAGTGACGCGTGAGCATCCAAGCAACAGATGCCCCCCCCACCCCCCCACCCAAAACCCAACGCTTCCTATATCCAGCCATCTGTCGGGGTCTCTTCAATAAATCGTTGGATAAGTGCCTGTTTTTAATGCGATGTTGCAGATTATAACCACGTGGTCATATCTTATTATTTCTCAGACATGGAAAATACACATCTCACACTCAGAAACACTCAGAGGACCAAACAGTGGATGGTGCAGTTGGCAAAGTTCAGTCTCGAGCACAGCTGTGTGAGCAGTCGCGCGCACAATGGGATCAATGCAGGGGGCACGTGCGGCTCGCGAGACCCCCGGCTGTCACAATAGACCCCCACTGCGAGCCACGCACGAGGACCGGCGGCCGTTTATTGTGCCGTGGTATTTGTAGTCCAAACTGGGGAAAAATGCTCAATATTGAGATGCGATTATAGCGCGTGAACGATAAAAGGCCATATTTAGAGAGCTGCACGGATGGCGTTGAGAAGTCAAGTTAATGTGTTGATAAACTTTTATTATACAAAAAACTATGATAACAAGGCAAGTTTAGCAAGGCAAGTTTATTTATATAGCACATTTCATACACAAAGGCAATTCAAAGTGCTTTACATATATAAAAGCAAGATAAAAGAACACAAAGTGCACAAGATAAAAAACGAAAATAAAAGTATAAGTTAAAAGAAAAAAATTAAAAGGATAATAAAAACAATCAAAAGACAGTAAAGTGCAGCATTTGATCAATTAAGAAAAGCTTCTTGAGTCTAGATTTAAAAGTGGCCACTGTTGGTGCATCTTTGACCTCATCTGGAAGTTTGTTCCACAGTTGAGCAGGTAGCAGCTAAAAGCAGCCTCACCATGTTTCCTTCTGACCTTGGGTACTACTAATAGATTTTTTCCCAGTGACCTTAGAGGTCTAGTAGGTGTGTACTGCTGAAGCATATCTGAGAGGTAATTTGGACCTACCCCCTTTAGTGATTTGTAAACAAGCAGTGTTTTAAAGGTCCCATATCATGCTCATTTTCAGGTTCATACTTGTATTTTGTGTTTCTACTAGAACATGTTTACATGCTGTAATGTTTAAAAACACCTTTATTTTCCTCATACTGTCTGACTGAATATACCTGTATTTAACGTTTGTCTGAAACGCTCCATTTTAGCGCATTTTGACGGAATTGCAACAGAATTGCGTTGCTAGGCAACAGTTTGGGTCCATGTTTACTTCCTGTCAGCTGATGACATTCACATACACTGCAACAGGAAATAAACTGGGACACATTTAGAATGTTTATGTTTAAAAATGAGTAAAGGGTCTAAATATTGTATATTTGTGACATCACAAATGGGCAGAAATCCTAACGGCTTGTTTCAAATGCAGAGTTTCTGAATACGGGCTGTGTGTATTTCCCTGTGGATTGAGTGTTTCGATACTTTCACAGTATTTATATAGGGACTTAAGCCTGCTTTATAATAAAAAAACATGAAAATCTTACTTTTTTATGATATGGGACCTTTAAAGTCAATTCTGTGACTTACTGGGAGCCAGTGTAGGGACTTAAGTACTGGAACAGATAGAAACAAGACAGATAGAAACAATTAATAAATAAACTACAAACTGAAAATTAGCCTAATCCTGTATTGGCTGTATGTATCATCTATAGTATATAATCCCCCCCTGCCTGCAGGTCAGGTTTTAACCCTATACCATAAAGTACCTGTCTGTTCATCGTTGCACCAATCGATTCAATAATCAGATAATCCTTTGGGGGGCAAAATATGACGCTAAAATGCAAGAAAACAATTCAACGTGCGCGGGTGAACAACGCACACACCTGCTCTCTGCACACGAAGCTGTCAAAATCACTTAAATGCGCACACATGGAAGAGCGTCTCTTTACGCAGCAGAAGACACGGACCACACTGTGCTTAATTAAGTGGAAAATTCCAAATCCAACCGACTAATGAAGAGATAGACAATCGATTAAGATGGTTAACACATGGAATTAAAACAGAATAATGCATTTTTTGGGGGTTAGTCACACATTTCCAAGTGTGAAGTGTCGTTTTTATAGGGGGAACATATATGCAGGACTTGATTTCTGTGACCCCTCAGTTTCTGTGACATATAGAGGGTAAAACATTGATGGGTTTGCAAATTAATGACAAGTGATGTGAGGACAGAAACACTGGCCTTCACTTCTGTTGGTGGATGAAATTGTGACCAAACACACAGCTACAAATCCAAACAAGGTTACACAATATCCTCTTACAAAATTGTAAAGAAGAGGAAAATACAGTAGGTCGAGGAGATGAATGAATGAATGAATGAAATAAAATATAGTGCACACACTATACACTGCAAAAACAGCCCTACTAGAAATAAGCCAAATATTCTTTTGAGCAAAGAAATCTGCCAATGGGGTAAGCAAATTTTGCCTGGCTAGAATTCTTAAATCTAGACTTTTTAAGACTGTAATGTGTCTTAAGACTAGAAAAATAAGCCAAAATGTTGCTTATTACAAGCAAAGAAACTGTTATGTAAGAAATGTTTACTTAAAAGGAGTGTTGTGCTTTCTTGATTAAGCTGACTTTAAGATTTTTTTACTTAATTTAAGAATTTGCACCTTAATTAAGATTTTAATATCTTATTAAGAAAAAGTGAGATATATTTTCTTAAAATGAGATTACTTTTCTAATGCAAAACTTGCTTGTCAAGATTATTTTTCTTTTTAGGCAAAAAAAAAGAAAAAAATCCAAGAAACAAGGCTTTTTTTACTTCCTTAAAAATCATTTTTTGCAGTGTGTGCGCATTTTCTGCACTGACCCGAACCCTCCCAGTGTTTCAGCTCCTCCTGATTTACAAATAAAGCACGTGCACTAACTCTGGCGCGCGCGTTCTCTCTGTCCCTCCACTCATTTATTTATTTATTTGCTGGGTGAAACTTCTGGCCACGAGCCCGCCACGCGCGTTTGTCTGAGTTGATGGTGATGGTGGGTGGGGCTGCCTGAGGGAGGAGCTAAACACGACTAAAGGCAGAGATATCAGAGAGATATCAGAGCAGGTCGTGCCATTTGGAGATGAA
>CAKAKR010009768.1:1743-18309 GCA_916700685.1 Adelosebastes latens | reverse complement strand
TTACTTTGGTTAGTTAAGATTCACCAAAGTCACACAATAACTCAAACAAACTAACTGATAGAGGCAGCGGTAGACCAGCAACCCCTGTGTTCTGTGAGGTAAAATTACTGTTTTTTTCAATGGAGTCTGGTTGCTTTCACAAGAGCATAGATCAGAAAGGGCTGTCTGACGGCAAGGTAAAACGGTGAAACTACTCTAAATATAGTGTACACTTAAATGATATTTATTCTTTTAGGTGTCTAAAATCCGTTTTGCTGCTGCCCCCGTCCACAGCAGTACATTACTTTGCTCCCGTGCTGGTACTCCTGTCTGTTTCTCTAAAGTGGGGGCGTGCTCACCGTCATCTACTGTAGGTAATACACTGACTATGGATAAATACCTCATACAACCCCACTTCAGAACACCCAAACTATCCCTTTAACCACAAAATAAGTCATGTACCAATCATTCATGGCAATGTCAACGAATATAAGAGACTCCAAGGGTGGATTTTTCCTTTAAATGTGAGATCCGAGAGGGAGGTCTGGTACAGTGCTTCCTCTCTGTTGAAAACATGACTTCTAGTCGATAAGTTTAAATCAAAAGAACTCACAAGATCTTACAGTTTTCAAATCTAAATGTAAAAATACCTCAACATGCTGACTTTCATAAAGCATGGTAGGCAAACTCACCTATCTCCCCAAACATTGGACTCTGTCACTAAACGGCTCTGAGAATAGCCAGAGCTGCAGGTTGTTCAAGAGTTTGGCAAACCCAACTTCTCCAGTGCACCTTCCCTGCATTAAACTCTTGCACCCCGAGGTGTCAGCACCCTCCGATGCTCGTTTGCATTGACGCAGACCAGTTGCCTGGTTTGTCTCGCTCTTGTATGATCTGGCGCTCGTGGGTTAGCTATCTTTTTATGTGTTCTTCTGTTAATGCAGTGGCTGTTTTTTTATACCATTTTAATTGTGAATGTTTGTCTACGACATATATTTGAGTTTATACAATGATTATGCCATCATCCACACAATGTATATTTTCTTTTTTTTCTGTGTGATGCTGCTATTTATTTATTAAAATATTATTCTGATGTGTGGACAATTGTCTTATTTGTACATTAACCTCATGGTTGCTGAAGTCTACAGTCTCTCCTGTAAATCCTCTTCTGAACTTACTAACACAAATAAGTAATGGAACAGTGTCAAGACTTAAAGGGACTGTATGTAAGATTTTACACATATAAACGTTTTTTATTGCCAATGTGTGAACGGGTTGTAACCTAACCTAAAACATTAGACCTTCCGTGGCATCCTGGGTTTCCTCTATCAGCCTGTTGACTGCTTTTAATGTGAAGAATGCTGGGCGTTTTTTCCGTGAAAATCCAGTGGATGTGACGTCATGCGTGCTCGTGAGTGTCTTTATTTTCAGCTCTGCTTACAGGGCTAACAGTGTGCAACGATAGCTAATGTTCGGTTAGAAATGGAGTCTGCTAACACCAACAAACGACCAGTCCCCCCACCACTACTCAGACTCCAACACAAACTCCACTGAAGCACAAAAAAACAAAGTTCTATCTGGTGAAGCCCGTCTGTGAAACAGGAGTGTGACCGACGTCGGGACAAAACTAGGATCAACATCGGCAGGACTTCCATTCATGGAGGGACCTTTGTTTGGTCAGCTAACATCACTGCCAAGCATGTGAAATATATAGTGATACTGTGGGTTTTAGCTGTCAATCACATTCAGTCACGTGTGTGTCGCCTCACTGTTTTGACCGATGCGCGCTCGTGTCTATGTGGTGCGAGCACAAGCGTGAGCAACAGGACGCTGACTGTCGTTGACTTAACGGCCACAGGTGTCACTGTTAACAAACAGTATCTGATTCTTACGTAGAGCCCCTTTAAAAAAGCAACGTGGAAGCAGTTGAAGTGAAACGATTGAATTCAGCCGCCACAGAGCAGCGGTACAACAAGTTACTGAACAGCTACAGCTTTCCTCCCCTCTACTCTGGTGATTAACAGCTACACATCCGCTGTGACATTTAGAGGCCTCAGCTCCCTGCGCTGGCTACCCAGCAATCCACTCTTTTATTCTGCCAATCAGTGGCAGCTTTTATCCAAAGTGCCGTGACAAGAGCTGAACCTGGAGCTTATTAAACCCTTAGCCTCGGCTGTGTTTCAGTGCCATGCTCTGCCCATTGAGCCAGGCAGGAAACCCTCATGATATGAGTACTACACCTGCGCTGGCAAAGTGAGGTAGGCATTTTTTTGTATCATATGAGCCACTCATTTTGATGCAGGGTTTAATTGCATAAAATGACCATGAAATAGGTCTGTGCAGGCTGAGATTTCTCACAAATTACACTTCATTTATTGCTTCAGGGAGGCCTCAAAACCTGACATGTATTTCCAACTGTTCCACGATGAATGATGGTACTGTCGGAGAGATAAGAAGGCCTTCAAACCCAAAAGGTAATGATTAAATGTACCATTGTTACATTTTGTGTCATGATAAACATTTAAAGGTACAGTGTGTAGGATTTGGCTACATCTACTGGTGTGGGACTGAGTACCCCTCAGAACACTCCTCCCTTTACAAGACTTTGGTAACGTGAGCCGCTGAGTGCAAAACCGCGGTAACGCCGTTCTCCTCCCTCAGAGGCCATCCATACCATAATAACACTAGTTTAGGAGCAACGGAAGTCAGGCGGCGGCTGGCGGTACCACGGTTTAGAACTCTGTGGCTCACGTTACCGCAGTTTAGCAAGCTCAGTGTACACTGATATAAAACAGATAAATGAAGCAAATCCTCACATTTCAGAAGATAGAATCAGTAGAAGCTTGCTAGCTTGCTATATTGTTAGCTTCTGTGGCTTCTAGACGCAGACAGTAACGTTAATATTGCCGTTGCTTAGCAGCGGTGTTCTCACGACTGAATATGAGCTCACGAGTTTCATTTGAAGGCACCAATACTACTTCCTCATAACAATGCACCTTGAACTTTGACCCTCTTGCTTATCTACCTGCTGCGCAGTGGATTGTGGGTCAGAATAGCCAGAAAGCATGCTGGCTTGCACACTGCAAAATGTAACCGGATGTAGTAGGACTATCCTGGCATTTTTGACACACTGCATATGTATTGGGACATACTAAGTCTTTTTTCAGGCATACTGAATATTATGGTAGTGTGGGTATTGAAACACACGGCAACAGCATACCACCACAAAGCATCCCAGGAAGTCCCATAAAGTACTCCAGATAACAGGAAACACAATGTGACCATTTCTTGCAGTAGTGTGTCTGTTATTTCTTTATGCAAGCTTAGGGTGTTTCTTTCCAAGTGATTGTTTGCAGCAGTGTTACTTCAATCAGCACCATGGACAGAGACTGAGGAGCTGCAGGAGGAGATTCAAACACAAAGCAACAGCGCCGCTGAGTGGTGGAGCTGGGAAACAGGACTCTATGAGGTAACATATGGTGTCTGCACAGCACTGGACACTGGTCTTGTTAAAAGGGAAAGTAGGTGTAGTTATAGTTTTTCCCGAGATGTTGTTAGACCTAGAAGTTGTTGGTATGCAGTAGGGTCATCTAACCGGTTATAGTTGGGTGTGAAAGATGGGCCTAGATCCAAGTCAACAACCACTGTGTTTACTGTAAACCACATTCTGCAATAGACTGTTGTTCTTATTAGAGATGTCTGTTGGTAACATAAAAGATTGTGCAGCTGCAATAGTTCACAAAAGTGAGAATATTTGCAAACTTTTCAAGTACAATATTATTATTATTTTTAATGTTTTTATACTGTTTGAAATTTCTTTAACATAGACTTTATTTATTAAAAAAGATTTCCATACACATCTTAGAATGTCTTAAAATGCACCCTTAAGATCCCATGTTCAAGAATATAACCTGTAAATTGGAGAAAGCACTTTTTAAATTGTATTATCCATTTCTATTTAGCACATAATCATATCTTTTTTTTTTATCTGCAATAACTATAATGTAGTCATATTATTTCTGTATTAATCTTGTGTTCTCTATAACAGTGTGACATTTTAACACTGTTTAAGTGGAGGCTTCAAATAAGCCCAGTGGGGTTTTTGCCTCCTCCTGCACTGTGTATGTTTTGTTGTTATGTTTGTGTAGTCTTAATTTTGTGCAAAATAAATAAATAAACAATAAAAAATCCACATGTGTGTATATGTAAGTGTCATATTTATATCCCCACAGGCCCTCAGCGGCTCTGCCCGCTCACCCATGATGCTCGATGGAGTGGGCGGTGGCTTCGGCTATCACCGGTAACAGTCGCAATACTTCGAATACGCATGCGCCGTGACACCGATTTGCTGCATCCCCCTGGTTCGTTTGAGCTGCGTCAAGCTAGCGAGAGGTACTACAAGAAATACTAACAGAGAAGGCATTGAACGTTCAATATAAAGTAGCGCTAAATTATTATTGTACTATTGAACAATTGTACCTCTGTATTAATGTGTACAATGACTGTAATGTGATAATTAGGAGAGGTGCTGTTAGTATTATGTGTAGCAGTAGCACTATGTTGGTGCTCATTAACGTTACAAACAAATCGGTTCAGCCTCACTTCATCCACAATACTTCATCCACAATACCTCATCCACAATACTTCATCCACAATACCTCATCCACAATACTTCATCCACAATACTTCATCCACAATACCTCATCCACAATACTTCAACCACAATACTTCATCCACAATACTTCATCCACAATACCTCATCCACAATACTTCAACCACAATACTTTATCCACAATACTTTATCCACAATACCTCATCCAAAATACTTCATCCATAATACTTCAACCACAATATTTCATCCACAATACTTCAACCACAATACTTCATCCACAATACTTCATCCACAATACTTCATCCACAATACTTCATCCACAATACTTCATCCACAATACTTCAACCACAATACTTCAACCACAATACTTCATCCACAATACTTCATCCACAATACTTCAACCACAATATTTCATCCACAATACTTCAACCACAATACTTCATCCACAATACTTCATCCACAATACTTCAACCACAATACTTCAACCACAATACTTCAACCACAATACTTCAACCACAATACTTCATCCACAATACTTCAACCACAATACTTCATCCACAATACTTCAACCACAATACTTCATCCACAATACTTCAACAAAAATACAAACATTTACAAGCGAAAAGTGAGAAATGAAGTGAGATACACGGTTCAAACACTTGTGACCGTGTACTTGCGACCTAAGTCACTGTAGTTTTGAAAAAACGTACAGATTTGATATACATTAAGTTGTTGGTTAATTAGGTACACCTGGCTAAAGCTAATGCAGTTTAATACAACAGTCCTACTTCCATACTAGCTTTACCTAGTTGAACCTAATAAACTGGTAACTTTCTGTATATGTGTTATACAACTAAAATAGAATATGCAAATATAGGTTAGGCTTAACTGAGCTGCACACCTTAAACATTAATGCAAGTATGTAATTAGTAAAACTTTCATCAACAGATTTAAGGGATATTTTTAGTTGTACCTCCTGTTGAAAAGGGACATGTGTCACCTTTAAATAAAAAGCTTTCCACATGTTATATTTTAGTGCACAAAAAGTAGTCAGAGGTGGCCATGGTTGAGGAGAAACACCTTAGTAATATTTATGTTGTTTATTGAATTAATTTATATAAAATAAAAGGTATGTGTTTTGGCAGAGATGATACAGATAAACATGCAAAAGATAAAATGGAGATAATTTGCAGCTAGGTAGGCTTTTAAATTCAGGTGAAAATGACTACACAAGCTAATTTATAAGATGGATTCAGGATAAAAAACAACAAAACTGTTTGGAAACATCGTGTTCAAAAAATAGTTCACAATTTCTCATGTTATTCTTGTATTTCCCCTTTTGTTTGGTACGTTTAATTGAGACTTTTATTTTGAAATGAAGATAGGAAGTGGTCTTTCTTTACGACAGGCTGCAGCTTGATGGTCGTCAGGTCGACGGACGCTGCCTTGGAAACCACAGAAATCCAGTCCACGCAGCTGGGTCGCGAGCAGGGACCCAGATTTCCTCACTTCAAAGGCTTCCGCTCCTCTTCCTCCTCCTCCTCCTCCTCCTCTTCCTCCTCCTCTTCCTCTCCATCCATCCATCCATCCTTTGAGCTGTGAACATGGGCGAGCTGGAATGAACTGCAGAGCCGGAGAGAAGCAACCATTTGAATAAGCGAGAGAAGAAGAAGAAGGAGAAGAAGAAGGAGAGCCCGCAGCAGGTAAATGTGCCTTTCTAATGGGCTGTAGCATGTGACAGCATGCAGTGCTGTGGACTCATGCCTCCTGTGGGAGCACGTACAGGGAGGGAGGGCGCGTTTGTTATTGTTATTGCATCGCGCACACACGCACAAAACCCAATCCAGCCGCATCTACATGTCGGCAGCGGGTTGAGCTGCATGCCTGCTAATCAGAGCCCATTTCTCTGCAGGCTTCCAGCCGAGTCTTCCTCCCATCTTCTCTCCATTTTACCGTCGCTTCTACCGACGCTGCTCAGGTGTGTCTCCGCTCCGCCTGGAACAAAATGTCACCAGTTGGTTGAATGTGTCACAGGATTTGTCAGAGAGCGAGCTTGTGGATGGATGTCGACTAGAAGGAGAGCAGTGGGGCTTATACGGGAGGTGTAGAGAGGATTAGTGTGTGCCAGGGACCCATTCTGTCTGTCTGTCAGTATAGTACTGCTAAAATAGCATGTTTTTCACATGGGATTTGGTGTAGAGCTCTACAGAATAAATAACCCTATTCTATGCTAGAAATTCCTATAGGTATCTATATTTTTGGACATTCAGAATGCATTAAAATGGACAACATATATTATCTGAAATATATGTTAAATGTATTATTTTTGATCATGGATATGGGATAGTAGGCCCTCTGGATTTTTGTACTTGCCCATCTCTCTATTGTAGCTCATTTCTTTGCTGCTGCTGGTGATGTTGCTCCTGTTGCTGCTGCTTACCTCTGCTAGTGGATTCCCTGCCTTCAGCTTGTAGAAGGCCTGCTGAAATTTACTTTATTATTTTATTAATTATACTTATAATACGGGAACAAGGGGCAAATGATAATGGTACAGACGCTGCAAATGTTGGGGAAAACTGTGAGAAATTAAGCACTTGTGTGTTTGAATTTCTGTGTCCTGAGAATGAATCCAATATTGCAAGAAATCATGTTGTTTAATTCAGATGTGTGTTAGTAAAGCAGCAGTGATCATAATCATTATAGGAATGAAAGTTTACAGCAGAGCCTATTTGTCAGATTTGATCATTCAGACTTGATTAGTCCATCGTAAGAAAATTAATTGGCAACCTTATTGGTAATCAATATAACTGTTTAAGCCATTTATCAAACAAAATGCCTGATGTCATTTTCTCATATGTGAGCATTTGCTGCTTTTCTCTATTTAATCGCAATAAATATGTAATATCTTTGGGGTTCAGACCACTGATCGGATACAATAAGCATTTTAAGATGCTGCCTTGGATCATGGGATATCGGGTCCAATATTTTCTGACGAAATAATCAGCAGATTTACCGATTATGATTGTTAGTTTCAGCTCAAATTCAGCCATCAAAGCAGGACGGCAAAGTCCTTCTACTGTCATGTCATAATTTCATATTTATAAACCTCCTCCACTGATCTGAGCCCCGTCAGAGTCAGATTTTCAGTAGGGCATCACTAAAATGAAAGTTAACACAATTTATTACACGGCTGTGTTGAATACTCAATTCTGATTGGTCAATCACTGCGATCTGCGGTTTGTTATTTCTGTATAACAGACCGTTGCTATGTATAGCAGACCGTTGCTATGTATAACAGACCGTTGCTATGTATAGCAGACCGTTGCTATGTATAACAGACCATTGCTATGTATAGCAGACCGTTGCTATGTATAGTAGACCGTTGCTATGTATAACAGACCGTTGCTGTGTATAGCAGACCGTTGCTATGTATAACAGACCGTTGCTATGTATAGCAGACCGTTGCTATGTATAACAGACCGTTGCTATGTATAGCAGACAGTTGCTATGTATAACAGACCGTTGCCGTTGCTATGTATAGCAGACCGTTGCTATGTTTAACAGACCGTTGCCATGTATAACAGACCGTTGCTATGTATAACAGACCGTTGCTATGTATAGCAGACCGTTGCTATGTATAACAGACCGTTGCTATGTATTGCAGACCGTTGCTAAGGATGCAGTTCTAATGTCGGACTCTAGAGGACCGTTTTTGTGTCAAATTTGTTGATTTCTTCAGTAAGTAGTCGTGTAATACGCGGGATAATGTACAGCTAGCGGGTCATTGTTGTGAAATAAACCCCTTCAGGGCGATGAGAGACGCCTTTGCTTCGTATCTGGGTGCCGCATCATCCTGTCTGGGTTTATTTCACAACAATGACTGGCTCGCTGTACAGTATCCGTTATGTAGGTTGTTGTCCAGCACTGCTGATTTTCCTAAAAAACTATCCGATTCCAGAAAAACTGTTTTCAGAACTGTTTTAATATTTCCAGATTTTTTGACATAATAAACTGGGAAAAAAAAGTTCAGAAACTTGTGTTTGGTGGATTATTTCTCTGTTGTTACAATGCTAATGGTCATTGTATTTTACATGGTTGGAAAGCCTGTTTATTTACCTTCGCAATGATGTCCAACTTGTAAGGATCATGCATTTGTGGGATGAGTAGCACAGCTGATTATGTGGGTAGCGCCCAAGAAAAATTTGCCAAAATGCTCTGCCAATGGTAAACAGTGTATTCTCCTGTTGTTGTTGACAAGGAACAAACAAGACATATTGGCTATTTTACACTTTATTCATTGAATCCACCGTCAGGAGCCTCAGTAGCGGTGGAAGATCCATACACAGCCACAACAGCCTGGCACCTCCTCCTCATGCTGGTCACCAACCTGGTCACACGTTGCTGTGGGATGGCGTTCCATTCCACAACCAGGATTCGTTGCAGGTCAGCCAGCGTGGTTGTGTTGGTCACTCTAACGCGTACAGCAAGCTGATCCCACAAGTGTTGAATTGGGTTGAGGTCTGGACTCTTGGCAGGCCGTTCCATTCTCTCTACTCCCACATTGTGGAGGTAGTCTGTGATAACCCTGCTCTGTGGGGGTGAGCGTTGTCATCTTGGAGGATGAAGTTAGGTCCCAGATTGTGGAGATATGGGATCGCCACTGGCTGCAGAATCTCATCCTGATATCTCACTGCATTGAGATGGCCTTCAATGATGACAAGCCTTGGTTTGCCAGTGAGGGAGATGCCGCCCCACACCATTACACTGCCCCCACCAAAAGCTGTTACTCCATCGGTGCAACAATCAGCATAGCAGGAGAATACACTGTTTAGCATTGGCAGAGCATTTTGGCAAATTTTACTTGGGCGCTACCCACATAATCAGCTGTGCTGCTCATCCCACAAATACACGATCCTTACAAGTTGGACATCATTGTGAAGGTAAATAAACAGGCTTCCCAACGATGTAAAATACAATGCCAATTAGCATTGTAACAACAGAGAAATAATCCACTAAACACAAATTTCCAAACTTTTTTTTCTGAGTTTATAATAGCATAATAATGCAAGTACACACTTTCAAAGAGCAATGACCTTTTAATTCTTAAGAATTAGACTGTGACATTAGAATGTGAAAAAAAATCAAAATATCCTTAATAAATACCACATAAATAAAATTAAACCAACAAACCAACCAAAACAATAAATACAATGGACTCTTGAGCTCTGGTAACAAAAATGTGCAATGTACAAGTGTTATAATGGTAGAAAAATCCATGCTGTTTATTCTGGCATCGTGTTGGCCAAAATTTTAGTGACATTCTTATGTAAGCAAACACACATGTAAACACAACGGGCAATATCCAGATCAGCAAAAATAATTGCGGTCATGTCCCTACATCGGACCAGCACATACGGGTACTTGGCAAAAAGTCAAGGCCACGCCCCCTTTTGGGGGAAAGAAAACTGTAGATCTCATAGACTTCAATGCAATTTGACGTGGGTTTGGATTGTAATTTTGACAAGTTTGTATGAATTCATCTAAAATATCTGTTTTATACACACGTCTAATCATTATTTTGCAACCTTGCCTGACCCTGAGCATTCATGATACCTTCATAAATGACGGTTGAACGCGGCCATGTCCCTTCAGTCTTCCCCCGTCCAACACAGTGGAGGATATTACTGATCCAGACATCTCTACGTATCTGACTGAATCTCGTTAGACTAAGTGTTGTCTGTAAATAACCAACGTGTTAATAGTCAACAGTTTGATCTATAGGCTGAGATTTAGTTGGAGACGACAGTCTGATGCTGCTATAACGTTAATGTATGACTGTATTACCAAAGAGTATAGAAGTAAAAATACGAAACTCCGCCGTTTTGGACTGAAAATTATATTTATAATAT
The DNA here is from genome assembly GCA_916700685.1 of Adelosebastes latens. Lineage (NCBI taxonomy): Eukaryota > Metazoa > Chordata > Actinopteri > Perciformes > Sebastidae > Adelosebastes > Adelosebastes latens. The sequence continues at coordinate 7,809 of CAKAKR010009768.1, read as the reverse complement.
TGTATTGCTCAACACAGGCCATTTCGGTAAAATATGAAAATAGAATAGAAATAATTGTTTACTTTTGTACGGCGCTTTGTAGTCGGACGTTTTACTGGCATCTGGTAGTCACTTTCAGTCCAAAACAGTGGAAGCGTAGCTCTGCTGGTGGACGCTAATGTTGCAACGGAACAAACAATTGATTTTCACTTCTTGGCGATATATGTTCTTTGGTATTACTGCAGCAGCCTCCCACTCAAGCTAACGTTAGCTAGCCATGCTATTCACTCAGTGTGTTCCAATCCGCGTACCGCGAGCCGCGGTCAAATGTTGCGATCGTCATTTCCCGTCAGTGTGCCGCAGAGTATTCGATTTGAGACGACCCTACCCCGCTGAAATTCACGCACTACTCAAGTAAGTACAGAGTGCACACAGTGCACTACATTGAAGTGTACTTCCGGAAGTACGTGGATTGGAACACACTCACTGTCACCAGCATCATTAAGCCATTTAGCACACTGATGGTCAGTATTCATGTATCATATGAGCCTCAAATGTCAGTGTGAAGGCCTCGGTTAACCAGCTACACAACAGCTTTTCATCATTCTCCATTTTCTCTCCTGTGACAGCGAGTTTCATTCCTCCAGAAGGGAGTGCAGTCCTGGTGATGACGCCATGCTGGTCTGGTCTTCCTTGGAACCATAAAGCCCCTCTATTATATATTTATTTAAACATGGATAGATCAGAGATTTTAGTTTTTTTTGTTGGTGCAACCAACTACACAGCAACTCTTCAGCATAACGTTATTAATTCAAATCAAAGGTTTGTTTGGTTGCAGCACTTTAACTTCTGGTCAACAGTGAGTGCAACACTACCAACATACAGCAGACTGCAGATTATAAACTGACAACATGCTAAACAATGTGTGGATGTGCCCTCTCACGGTGTTCAACCTATGTGTGTTGACACCTCCAGCGTCAGTTACCTAAATGTAGAAACAGCAGAAGGTAGCGTGTTGCTGCCTCCTTTGGCCTCTCATTACAAACACACACATCAATCCCTTTTAGCCTTTGAAAATCATGTTTTCTTCTCTTCATGCCAAACACCCATCCTCCCACACACACACACACACACACACACACACACACTGGCACGGCTGTGGAAGACAGACTGTAGCTGTGTTTCCAGTTTCTAACTGTCAAGTGAATTTTGTGCAAATGTTATGACACGTAAAAATAAAAAGAGATTATTTTGATCAGGTGGGTTGAAGTGTATAAATATGCTCCCTGAATGGCAGAAAAAAAACAAACAGGGCAAATGTACTGGCCTATATCCATAAGAAAAATGTTTTGAGTACTGAGTGGAACCTTCTGTGGAACCAGCTCCCAGTTTCAGTCCGGGAGGCAGACACCCTCTCCACATTTAAGAGTAGGCTAAAGACTATCCTCTTTGATAATGCCTATAGTTAGGGCTGTCTTGGACCAGCCCCTAGTTAAGCTGCTATAGGCCTAGACTGCCGGGGAACTTCCTATGACACACTGAGCTCCTTTCTCCTTCTGTATATATTCATGTCCCATTCATTGTTACTAACTTCATTTCTTCCCCGGAGTCCTTGTGCTTTCTTGTCTCACAGGTAACCATGGATCGGGGTTACACCTGGATCGGGGTTACACCTGGATCGGGGTTAGACCTGGATCGGGGTTACACCTGGATCGGGGTTACACCTGGACCGGGGTTACACCTGGATCGGGGTTAGACCTGGATCGGGGTTACACCTGGATCGGGGTTACACCTGGACCGGGGTTACACCTGGATCGGGGTTACACCTGGATCGGGGTTACACCTGAAGTACCCCTCCCTCTCTCTCTCGCTCTCTCTCAACCCAACCGGTCTAAGCAGATGGCCGCCCCCCCAGAGCCCGGTTCAGCTCTAGGTTTCTACCCGCTAAACGGGGAGTTTTTCCTGGCCACAGCGCATATCATTGCAATGCTCTTGGTGGTATCCCCCGTTGGGTCACTAAACTATAGAGAACGGTCTAGACCTGCTCTATATATAAAGCGTCTCGAGATAACTTCTGTTATGATTTGACGCTATATAAAAATAAATGGAATTTAATTTAATTGAGTTGAATTGAGTACTGAGTGTCCAGGTTAAAACTCAGTTATAGTTTTTCTGATGTCTAGGTTATATAACGGGTGTTTAAACAGCATTTAAATTTTGAGTAGTGCGAACCTGCTTCTGAATTGAATATAGTCATCATATGCTGTAGAAACATTAGTTACAGTATCTTAGACATCTCAATTCCACTGTTATATACAAGCTAGATCTCTAAACCTCACTTGTCAACTGCATTTAGTGCAGTTATAATGGAGACCTCTACACATCTTTTTGCTCATCACCAACAAGTAAACTAGCAGCTCTAAAGGTGAGGAGTGATCTAAGGGTGATCTAAACTAAAAAGATATGCGGTAGTAAGTTGTCTATTAAATATACTATATGAAATATGAAGTGTACCAGGGACTACATTTCCCGTCTCAGAAAACACAAAAGATGTCGTCAAAATGAAAGGCTTTGGTTTCTGTTCCTGCTCTCGTGTCATGTAGAAAATCTAGTCATTAGAAGATGAGCTCACATGAACATCCTGCAGCGTTGTACAGAAAGGTCAGCCCGACCTTGTGCTTTTCCGACCGCAATATTTTGCCGAAAGTTTCTCTTTTTCTTCCACTAACAAAAACGTAAGATACGGTACAAATGTCTCTTTTCACTAAAAGTGATTTAAAGCTAAGTAGCTTAGCAGAGAAGCGGTTACTAACTGCCAACTCAGCTTTACATTCATTATTCGGTGGCTTAGCTACCTTTAAAGGTGCAGTGTGTAGGATCTGGCAGCATCTAGCGGTGAGGTTGCAGATTGCAGACAACTGAAACTTCTCCCGTGTGCCAAGCGTGTAGGAGAACTACGGTGGCCGACGTAAAAACATGAAAACGTGAAAGTCTCTCTCTAGAGCCACAGTTTGGTTTGTCCGTTCTGGGCTACCGTACCGAAACATAGTGGACAGCTCCGTGAAGAGGACCCGCTCCCTATGTAGATATAAACGGCTCATTAAAAGCTAACGAAAACACAATGACTCTTATTTTCTTGTGATTATATACTAAAGAAATCATACTTATTAATATTATGTTACATTTCTGCCGATAGATCCCCCTAAATGTTACACACTGTTCCTTTAATAACTTTGTAGAACTTTACTTTCATACCTAATGTGCAATCAGTTCAACTAAAAGTGATTTACAGCTAACTAGCTTGGCAGAGAAGTAGCAACTGCAACATCGCAGCTCTTGATTCATTATTTGGTGTGGTTAAGCTACCTTTAAGGTACATTTTGTAATGTAAAAAAATGTTTAATATACAGAATACAATATTAATATTTATAAAGATACATAGCCAAACGGAATGCACTTAATATCTGTGAACTATGGACTATAATCCAACTAAAATTTATATTCTTAAAAAAACTACTTGCTACTTCGGCAAGAAAGATGAAAAAACATATTTTGTTTGTAGATTTTAAAGCAGAGTACAGTATCAGCATCTTGGGTAATAATCTCAGTTTTATGGCAATGGTTTATCTTTATACTGCAGATCAGTGTTTCTCAAACTTGTTCTGTGGACCCATGCTTTAATTATGACTAACCATCGTAACCCAATTCACAAAAGGCCTGATCAATAAATTGTGAGAAGAGCAAATTTGTGCATAAATTAATGTTCATTACGATTTTTATTGTAATTTCCACATCACTTTGTTTTATGTTGAATAGTTAAACCAGTCATTTTGAAGAGATATACTTTTGATAAATCACAACTTCGTTTTATGCATTCCATTGAAAACATATACATGTATACATGTCAAAATACTTAATAAATGAGGCCAAATAAATGCATTTAGTTGGAGTTAACAGGCTCTTGTGTTCTCTCATCAGTAAAACAGAATGTACGCTATCCTTTCATGTTAGATGCAGAGTTATAAGTACTGTAGGCTACAATTATCAGAAAAATAAGAACAATCAGGCTCCCTCATGTGGCTCAAAGGTGTACTGCAGATATTATGTAAGAGATAATGTACAGCAAGCCGGTCATTGTTGTGAAATAAACCCTGACAGGGTGATGCAGCCCCGATGATCCGATGCGAAGGGTCTACCCCTCAGCAGGTGGTCTCGCATCGCCCTGAAGGGGTTTATTCCACAACAATGACCCGCTAGCTGAACATTATCCCTCTTATTACACAGCTACTTACTGAAGAAATCAATCATTTGACGGTTTGCCAGAATCCAACATCAGAACTGCACCCATAGTAACAGAAATAACAGACCGTTGAACGTAGGGGTGTCACGATTTCGATTCTAAATCGGATAATCGATCACAATTAGCTTCGGAGTTCGACCATTGAAATCAAAAGCAGGATTATATTTTTATTCTCTCTAATTTTTGAAACAGTTTCTAAATAAAAGGGGAGTTGAGTTCTCTTTTTAAAGAAGAATTTGAAAGACAGATGTCAGGGCATAAAACCAATCATCTGTTGATCTTGACGAATCAAGTCTCCATAGTCTGACAATCTTAGTAAATCGAAAATCGAATCGAATCGTGGCCTTAAAATCAAAACTATTAGAACGATTGACCAATCAGAATGGAGTATTCAACAAAGCCATATAATAAGCTTAAATAAAAGACGATGGAAGATATTCCGCAAATTTATCTGGTGACCCTAATAAAATCTCCTGCGACCCACCGGTGGGTTGCGACCCGGTCTTTGGGAATGATTGCTGTAGATAAACAGCCTTCAAACTGTAAAACACTCAAGGTTACTGCTCTCTGCCTCTGAAGGTCAAAGTGGTTCAATCTTACAAAAACTAAACTTTTCTCTGTCACTTCATTTCCAGACTTTTCTAAGACTTAAATCATGGAATCCAGACCCCTTTCCTATCTCTCCAAACCTTGGAGACGTTTGGTCACAGCTGGTAGGAAAGTACAGCACATTCTCAAGCATTCATGCATGTGTTTGAACATCCCAGAGAGACCGTTTCCTCCATCATCCGTTATCCCTCGTTCCCTCTGCGTGACTCCCACTCCGCACCTCCTCTTGGCTATTATTACAGCTAAAAGTCAATACTCTCCCACATTATATCATATTATCACCTTCTCTGTCTTTCTCAAAATGTTTTCCTCCATTTGCGTCTCTCTTTCTCTCCATCTTCCTTGCTTACGTCCCTCCATGTCTCCTCCATGTCTTCAGGCACCATATGGCACACAGCGCTGTAAACGTGATGTGTGCGTCAAACCAGCGAGCACACGCGATGCAGATGGATGACGCACCTTATGTTAGCAGACTGAGGTCTTTGTGGTGAGTTTGTGTGTACAGTATAGCTCAGCCTCTGTGTGTGTGGGGGGGGTGTTTATCAGATGCCCTAAACGACTGTCCCGTCTCCTGTCAGTCGATATGTAAAGTGAAACTGTCAGCTCAAGAACACATCATTGCCATTTAACGCCCTTGTAGTGACACTTCGCCTCCAGAAATACCACACCAAGGAGAAACAGTGTGTGCACGAATGTGTGCACTGTAAAATGAAAGTGAGGGATGTTAAGATCTTACAAAAAAAACCGACTCAATCAGAAATCTTTTACTCTGTCAACACACGTAAATAAGGGAATAATAACCACTAAATGAAAACTAAAGTTCAAGTCTCCGAGTGTGTTAAGTGAAGAGTCATGCCGACTTTACTCCATCGAGGGATTTGACTCTCCTACATTTAGCCATTTAAGATAAATGTCAATTTTACCATATTGCCCTTCATCACATGGAGCTTTGCTTCATTTCCCTTCTGCTAAAGTTTCCTCCCAGCGGGCCGAGGAAAGTTCTGGGCTCTACAAACCACCAGGTGTCCAGAACACCACAGACGAGATGAGAATCTGCTGCAGATGCTAATGTGTTTTTAAAAATGACTCATCGTTCAGCTAGTATGGAAGATGTTGAATTTGGTCGGAGAGTTTCCATAGATCAGGGCGGGGGGGGGGGGGGGGGGGGGGGGGGGGGG
>CAKAKR010009767.1:0-57544 GCA_916700685.1 Adelosebastes latens | reverse complement strand
CCTGCAACCAATCCTGGTTGAGGAATGGAACGCCATCCCACAGCAACGTGTGACCAGGTTGGTGACCAGCATGAGGAGGAGGTGCCAGGCTGTTGTGGCTGCGTATGGATCTTCCACAGTTACTGAGGCTCCTGACAGTGGATTCAATCAATCAATATGTCTTGTTTGTTCCTTGTTACTGATAGAGAGTTCAATCATCCAATCCACCAAACAACTCAAAACAAGAGTCAACACCAACAGGAGAATACACTGTTTACCATTGACGGAGCATTTTGGCAAATTTTTCTTGGGCGCTACCCACATAATCAGCTGTGCTGCTCATCCCACAAATGCATGATCCTTACAAGTTGGACATCATTGCGAAGGTAAATAAACAGGCTTTCCAACGATGTAAAATACAATGACCATTAGCATTGTAACAACAGAGAAATAATCGACCAAACACAAGTTTCGGAACTTTGTTTTTCCAGTTCATATTATATGATATATAATATTCCAGCATTTACTTGTCACATATAAGCGGCGGGAGGGGCTTCCTGCTCTCTGACCAGCCCGCTGATTGTGGAAGCAGGTGGGCCATGAGGCCCTCGTCAGGGGGGCATGCCAGGGCAAGACACCTCTGTGCGACACTGCACCCTGAGAAAATCCACCATACCATGTGTCTGATATTGTTGGTTGAAATTGTTACTAGCTAATGTAAGCACACATTATATATTTTTTTTTACAGGAAGAAAGATGATTGGATTTTGAAAAATATTTGAAAATACGAAGAAATATTATTTTCTGAATTTTTGCATATATTGTTAAATAGGTGCACAATATGACGGGGGATGCGATCTACACCCTTTTAGATTAAAAAGCCATTTTTCAGATCCAGATACGTAAATGTTTAATTGGGTAATTTAGAATAAAATCATCAGTGTAGCCTCAACAAAGGAGCAAACCTAAGTCATAATACTTAAAGGTGCTAAATACGGGATCGGGGGCATTTCTATTGCCTCTTAACGGCTCTCAACATGGCGACATCGAGCCAGTGGCTTGCAGCTAATAATGCTAACAGCACTAACAGTGTAAACAACAACGAAAGTGCTAATAGAGATAACAGTGTTTACCTGAGGAGATTATCAGCTGTAACCACCGTATGAGAGCAGTACAGAGCTAGGCAGTGGGGCACACTCACATGCACTCACATGCACTAAAAGCATGCGTGGACGCCCCGCGATGTCAACAAAGCAGAGAGAAGCTCTGCTTAAAACACTCACAGAGGGAGAGAGACTTCATTCTCTGCTTAGGTAGACATTACTCCTCTATCTGTACATAGACAATAATTTTTTAATGCTACATTAATGCTCTGGATTTCTAATTTAGCACCTTTGAATAAATACCTGAATTATGCAAAAAACAAAAAAACAGAGAAACTGGAAGACAACATGATTTCAAAATTATTTGTTTTCCTTTTCATGCATAATAATTAATATTAGTATACTTGTGTCACAAATACAGTTGAAGTTGAGGCCTTTGAAAGGGGAAAATATCTGGTAAAAACAAATAGGTGTGCACAATCAAGTGTGCTTGCATGGGGGAGGATTAACTCCTGACATCCATCTAATAATAACAGTGGCCTCAGCAGTCCCACTTTAAGACTGTGATATTGTTGATCCCCATATGGGCTTGTACTGTATATGACCATTAAACAGGACAAACAGTCCCGTGTAATATTCATCCCTGAGGTATAACACAATCTGCCCTTGTGTCTTGGCTGAACATTGAATGAGATTGCTTTAAACTGTAAGCTACTCTTTTCATGGAAAAGATCTAAAATTAATCAGTGGGCTTGTTGTCCCCTCTTAAGGCCACGATAAGAAGGTTTTGGTGCATGGGGAGGGAAACATAAGAGGCTTTGGGGGCCGCTTTTATTGAAAGGATCTGACATCTACCTGCCCTCTCAAATGGCAGGCAATTTTGACACTTCTGGCACGCAAAGCAGCCGTGCAAAAATAACCACGTCTCCTGGGCTGTAGCTCTACTTTGTTTTGATGCTGCTTACCTTAAAGGACACTGTGAGAAGCATTGTAAATGAAATGCTTCTTCACAACAAATCATAGACCAATTTATTTGGCAGCTTGAATGTCTACACTCGGGCTGATTTCTCTCTTCATCTTTTTCATTTTCATGCGGTCATTTTCCACACGTATCATGTCGGAGACGGCTTGATGGACTCAATGTGTCGGAACGGCTTGTTCTCACATCCGTATCACGGCAGGACTCCCCGCAGTACAGCAGCGGCCTGTCAGCGCTAAGACTCGGGGCCAGTTCTCACTGTGATGGTCAGTTGGAGATTCTTTTTATTTTGATACCGTTATCGTATCCCATTTCCCCACTTGATTGGAGCTTAAAAGCCAAAGCAGCTCAGATCGTGCCGGCATAAATCTCCAGGCCCATTAATCCGCCCCGGTGTCGTCTCTCACACAGAACTGCCCAATCATGTCTGGATATTCATGTGGAAATTAAATGAATGATACTCCGAGGCGGCTCACACCGCAGATTGGATGTTAAACTAGGTGGGGTGCTTTGTGCGTTTGCTGTTGATTATTCTCATATGTGTAGGATATGAAGGAATTGCCTCTGTAGAGACAGCTTAACTCAAACGGACCTTTCTTTTTTTCTATTCTGCTTCATGTCCCCCCCCAACAGTGTCGGCAGCCTTTCTGAAGATGAATTACTGGGTATGAGAAACATGATGTTGAATGGTAGTTTAACAGGGCACTGAATGAATAATAACCAAAAGACTGTGGAGGAACCAACTTTTGAAATTTAAGTTGAAAATTAAGTGTGTGAAAATGAAATGGGAGAATTTGAGAAATGATTCTGCCGCAATGGTGTGAGTGACTCTGAGTTGAGGTTGGCAAAATACATAGTTTGCCGAGCAACGATGCTAGTCATGCAAGTCATACTGTATCAGCTGTCACTAATTAACATTAAATCTGTAAGTAACTTGATGATAGACCAAAATTAAACTTATTCAGCCAAAGATCATTTGTGAGGGAAGAACCTCAACTCCGTGACACTACTGTACAATCATGAGTGGACAGAGTGATACGTTGTTTTCAGGAATCACGTTCTCCCATTTAAACTCTGTGAAACTGATAACAATATTTTCACCTGACTCTCATCATGATAGCAAAAGTAAGAATGATAACAATACACACATGAACAATATCGCGTGTGCGTGATAATTTTGTCTTATACTTCAGGCAGAAAACATGTTTCCTCAAATTCTTAGTGTTCCTTTAAGTCCCGAACACACTTTTTTAAATCTAGAAATGCATCAAACCACAAAGTAAAATGACAATCACTAAACAACCATCATTTGACCCTGAATTATTATTATTATCAAGCAATAGCGTTGGTTTGTCTACTGGTTAACCATATCTGGTATAGTTGCAAAAAAGTCACAACATTTTAGGCAAGCAGCTACATATGAATAAACCCTTTTTTTTGCATTGAGCATTGGTATCATCCAGGGAGAAAGTCAAATTTCACTAACAGTTGGATTTACCTCATTTCCTCCACTTTAGTTCAAATTAATTTTTTTCTTTATTCTTCTTAGAAGGATTTGCCCCCCCTCCCCTTCTATAAAATAATTAAAATATACCCTGTCTTCTTTTAATTTGGGACTGTATTATATCTTCTATTAATCCTTCCGACTTTAGTCTTAGCTGCCATCTTGGGCTCTTGATTTGATTTTTCGTTTTTTTTTCATCGCTGATTTGATCTCTGCAGTTCTTTCAATCTCCTTCTCGACAATAATGTCAACTCTTAAGATGCTTTAATCCACGGCATTAATCTCAGACTCTCTTTCTTGAGAAAATGCTGTTGTGGGGGGGGAAGGAGGCCACGGATTAATAAATATGTATTTTTTTGCAGTCTGCTAACACAAAATCCTTGTCCACTCTAAGTGGTTAGCTCTTTGTGCAAAATAGTACAAGTAACTGCCAATAGTTGAAACTAAATGTATTACCTATTAAAAACCTTATAACGAATCCAAAGATTTTAGACCTGTTTTTGAACTAATCATCAGGACTAGGGATGCACCGATACCGATACCAGTATCGGGTATTGGGTCCGATACTGTGCTCATGTACTCGTACTCGTACTCGCAAAACGGTACCACTTTACGGTGGTGCGCCACCTGAGTCGGCGCGCACCGGCTCTCACTTTCATTGCGCTACGGGGTTTTGCTTGCACCCTCTGACTCCTGCGTGCGTTAGACTCCTTGGTCCGTGTTTCAAGACGGGTCGGGTGGGTTGCCGACATGGCCGCAGACTCTTGGCGCCTTTTACGTGGGCCGAGCCCCGATCTGGCGGCACAACGCGGTTGGGGCGCACTGAGGACAGTCCGCCCTGGTCGACAGTCGCACCGGGAGCAGGGGGCCACCCCCGGCAGGGACAGAGGTCACAGCGAGCCCTTTGTCCACGGTGTGGCGAGTAAAGCTGTAAAGCTGCGGCCTTGAGCCACCTTCGCCCCGAGCCTTTCCAAGCCGACCTAGAGCCGGTCGCGGCGCCCCGCCTCGAATGCTCGACTCCCCAGCCTGCCATGTGTCGCTCACACCCTCCAGCTGGCTGTTAACGAGGGTCTTTTGGCACAGAGAAGTACTCGTATCGTTACTCGTAATCGGTACTCGGTATCGGCGAGTACCCAAATGTAAGTACTTGTACCTGTACTCGGTCTGAAAAAAAGTGGTATCGGTGCATCCCTAATCAGGAGGGTTTCAGACGATTTCTCTCCTGAACTCACATTCAATCAGTCAGTTCACAGCAACAACCATAAATGAGTTAACAAGTTATTTCCATGTTTGCCATTCACCTTTATTTAAATGTTCTCGGTCTTGGTGGGCTCTTCTTTAAGACAGAAGCTTGATGAACCCACCGGTAACGCCACACATGGAGCAAAAAACACTTAAGGGAGTGACTACTGGGGACATGCAGTACTTGCACACATCAGGGCGACACACGGCTCTAGGAGTACAGAATCGAAAACAGTTGACAGAGGGGAAAGTACAGGCAGACTTCACTTCCCATCGTCCATTATAAAAATGCGGATTAGCCCCATCATACATCCTGGAATGAAGTACAGGGCACATACAAGAACAGATGGCAAATAAACTCTATTATTTAAATGATATTTGACTAATGTAGAGCTTTTCTTTTTTTTTTTGAAAATGTGAAAAAGATTGAAAACTGGTCTATCAGTGCGATAACAAAACCAAACAATACGTGTATTCCCTTGCTAATTTAACTATTGAACAAAATAAAGACAGCAGAAAGTCAGAGGTGTTAGGTTGATGTGGAATCAAAGTACCAACATTTGAAGAAGTGAGACCACAAGCAGCTGGTGTTTACTCCAACAACAAGATACAACTTGCATTGTCACTGATAGATGTATATGTAGGCAGTTTGACACTGATTATTCAATTGGCAACACGGCATCACTTTCTTTGTCAAGGATACATGCAGCTTTTTCACTCTGGAAAGGAAGAGCTTGAGACATTCACACAACTGGTAGTAGAGTAAAATGTATAATTGGAGGCCATAATTGATTATATTGAAGCCATCAGATGGTAGTGTACCAGAGACAGTCCTCCCCTCCTCTTTGATTCAACGTCTTCTTTAAATTCCACTGCTCAAAACAAAGACCATTTCCCATACATATTTTACCATGTATGTCATTTAGCTGCTTGTGTCAAACTGTCAAGCTGTGGAGGTTTGACCAAGATTGAATGCTGTGTGTTTACCAACAGCAACGGTTACATATTATACCTTTAATCTGTTATTATAGACATCAAAATATGTGAGGTTAATTACATTATATAATATTTTGTTGAATAAAGATGAGGTTTTGCCCAGTCAGTCAGTCGTCCATCCATCTGCCCAACACTTTGGACAATACCAAGATATTTTGCTGTGAGATGTTAGCTAAACTTCAAGCATGCCTTAAGGACATAAAAAAGCGGGTTTGATAGCCTTCAGCTCCTCTTCTGTGGAACCAGCTCCCAGTTTCAGTCCGGCAGGCAGACACCCGCTCCACATTTAAGAGTAGGCTGAAGACTTTCCTCTTTGATAATGCTTATAGTTAGGGCTGGCTGGCTCAGGCTGCCTTTGACCAGCCATTAGTTCTGCTGCTATAGGCCTAGACTGCCGGGGGACTTCCTATGACACACTGAGCTCCTCTCTCCTTCTCTCCCTCTCCATCTGGATGCATCCATGTCCCATTAATGCACGTTACTAACTTGATTTCTTCCCCGGAGACTTTGTGCTTTCTCGTCTCGCAGGTATCCATGGATCGGGGGTTGGACCTGGATCGGTGTTGCGTCTGCTGCCGCGGCCCTGCTCGACGCCCACTCATACTATCATCATTATCAGCCTCATTTCTATTATTTTTTACTGCTACTAAGCTATTCTTATTAGCAGTAGTCATATTTTGATTATTATTACTGATTTTATTACTGATATTTTTATTATCACTCTATTACATCCACTGCTATTGATTGTTGTTATTAGTCCTATTTGTATTACTACTTATAGCTGTTGTGCTGTTATTGTGGCTGCTGTGCATCTCTCTCTCTCTCTCTCTCTCTCTCTCTCTCAACCGGTCGATGCAGATGGCCGCCCACCCAGAGCCTGGTTCTGCCCAAGGTTTCTACCCGTTAAAGATGTGTTTTTTATCGCCACTGTCGCACCAATTGCATGCTCATGGGGGATCTCTTGTTGGGTCTCTAAATAATAGATATTGTCTAGACCTGCTCTTTATGAAAAGCATCTTGAGATAACTTCTGTTATGATTTAACACTGTATTTCAATTCTTTGTTTCATACATTTTCTAGTGCAGAACCGCAACCTGGCCATATGGACGTTAGAGTCACTGTTAACAGAACATTTTAACATTTTGTTTGCCGTCTTCCCCAAAATCAGAGCAAAAGATCAAGACCAGTAGCAAAGACAGCTTAGGGTATTAAATGCATTTCCAGAGACGTTCCCAACTTTGGTTAAAATGTATCTGATCATTAATCATCTGACCCAGCGCTTTTTTTCCAGTGTTGCTGTAACTTGCTGGGAAAGCGTAACGTTCCCAAACAATGTATCATAATCACACTGGAGGCTCTTCCAGCTCCAATATTTCTGGGGGGTTCTGGTGTAGCCAGCCGGTATCCGGATCAGGACTTCCTCTTGTTCCTCTTGTACGTGCCAATTGTTTACAGTCCGATTAGCAGCAACTTGAGATGCAGGAATGGAGTTGGAGCCGAGAGGTCACGTCTACGACTGGATTGTTTCACAAGTAGCCAGTTTACAAGCTAAGTTTAAGCTAATAAAAAGCTAAATCCTTCAGACAATAACTGATTAGTTCAGAGATTGGATTTCGGCAATTGCAACCGGAACACTTCCGATACCCAAATCTTGCTCCGTTGCCTACAGATTCTGGATAAGAATGCAGAATCTGGCAAAGAGATTAACTACTGAGAAACTGCTAAAGCTTTCTGGGTGAAACTTATGCTCCACACATGCTAACACTTAGACCTATTTAGACTGTATTAGGCTAATCCGTAGAGGTGAGAGATGGCCGATCCTTATGATCTCCTCATATGACACCATCGACTTTATTGTTGAGGATGCCTTGGATTTAATTTGCGGTGTGTCTGACAGTTGTCACAATCATTATAGAAACATGGCTGAGATTAAGCGGCACCATCATATCATATCACAGCACATAATTTTTAAACATTTTGTTTAGATTTTATGCTTGAGACATGATGCAAAACCAATTACCAAAGAGAAGTAATATGAGACCATATAAACCTTTTACAACAATGCAACATAAAGTAACTGCAATTTTTTTTAGCTGAACACAAATAAACGCATATGCATGTTCATAAAGGTGAGAACAAAATAGTCAACCATATTGCTTGAGAACGTTCAGGGGTAATTTGAGAAATATTTTAAGTATGTTTTGTTTTAACTTGGTTGTTTAGGACTGGTCAATCGGACCTTAAACCAACAAGTGCACCATCAGTTCTAGTGCCATTTGGATCAATTGCAATATGACTCCAACAGTGAAAATTTCATCATGCATTTGTTGGCAGGCTTAAAAAAAACCACCATCACTATTTCACTTAGAACCACAGTATGGTGGCCTGGATCATTTGAGTGTTTCATATAGTTCTTCTCCAGCAGAACTGCCTAAAGTAAAGAGAGTGCTCCATGTACTTTTTCAGTCTTATGCATCAGGAATGCTCCTGTACAAAGACTGTAGACATTTTGCACAAAAAGAAGGTACAACAATGTTTTTCATGCCTTCAAAAGATAAACTTCATATGCAATCATCTGCCTGTCTTTATCATCTTACTTATAAGGCCGCTTTGCATGGTGCTCACCATCACATATATGCTGTGTCTCTCGCCTGTCACATTTTGGCCTCTTCTGGAAACTCATTTGCTCGTATTTCAGTTTTAGTTTTTGAGGAATTAAAGCTTGATGAGCCTACATGGGGACTTTCTGAATGAACAGCATTGATAGGACAGCCTTGCATGTTGCAAGTCACAAAATGCATTTTCTTCTTGTATGAATTCAGACAGATATGTGGAACTATTACAGGAATGAAAAACTGAAACAGCAAATGATGGAGGGAAAAAGTTGGAGGTTAGGCCAATCTTGTTTTGACCTTAGGGCTTAGGCTGCATGGGTTCTCAGGCTGTATGCTGCTCACCCTCTGAAAAGCTTCGACATTCTTGTAGTTTCCAGGCCCTTTGATCTAGTGATCGTTGTCTTCTTCATCACTGTCCTTCATGGAAATGCCCTGCATCCCTCCTTCCCTCACTGAGGCAGTGGCTTCTTCCAAGGTCAGCCGGTTTCTCACTGTCTCATACATCTTACTGTTCAATGTCGAGTCCAGCACCCCTTGAAGGCGGAAGTCACGGTACTTTTTCTATCACAAAAATAAACAAAATGTAAAAAAAGGTTTATTAGAGTCTCCATTACAGCTTCTTGTGTCATGGTGAAACATGCAAATAAATTGCCTGACTTGTTATGGCAACGCCGGTCCACGAGAACCCGAAAACTTAGCAATTTACCATCATGAATGCTCAATCCTCTAGGACTTGTACTTGTAAAGTGCCTAAAATGGCATATTGTCACATGATCTATGACATCATCATTTTAGGTATCGACTATTCCTTCGCAATTTAGTGTCACATTAGCCGGAGATTTATACCAATCAAAGTTGAAGCAAATCCGATAAACCCTCTTGGAGGATTTTGAAAAGGTTTGCATAAAATGCATGAAAAAGGCACAAAATGGCAGACTTCTGGTTAGGCGGAGCTAATGAAAGCCAATGGGAAATTTGTCCGAAACGATGAGAGCAATGTAGGTACCAATTTTTGGATCATCTATGTTCCAACTAAGGCTTTCCACGCATTAGGGGGCGCTATGGAGCCCACTGAACACGTTTTAATGTATGCGCCAAATTTCGTGAGTATTCGAGTACACCAAGGGTGTCAAAAATGCATTCAAAGGCTAAAAGTAATTTGGAGGCGCTTTAGAGTCGACGTGCCACACCCAATCCCACTTGTGACATCAACTCGAAATAATTAGTAGTTTGAACATGGGTGCAAAGTTTTGTGAATTTGTGTGCATCCTAAAGTCCTCTAGCAGGGGTTCGTAAAATGGAAATTAACGTACGAAATCCAAAATGGCTGACCTCTCGTCAAGTGAAAAAATTTCAATTTTTTTAAATATATTCTTATAGATGAGAACAATGATCCCACCAAATTTCACGAACTTCAACAAACTTTTCTGCCACTCTGGATTGCGTTTGGGGGCGTTATGGAGCCCGCTGGCTCTAATCACTTCAGAACTATGCAATTCTCGCCACTTCTGTAGCGTGTGCCAATTTCCGTGAGTTTTTGTGTGTCCCAAGCCCCTCAAAAATGTGATTCCGCAGCAGAATAATAATGAATAACTTTGTGCTCGGGCCCTAAAAAGTGAAACTGACAAAAACATGAATAGAGGAGGCTAATCCATTTTTAACAATAATAAATATGAAATTATGTGAGAAGCAGCAGTGAAATGTTATAATAAACCAGAGTTATAAACGAGTCGCTTGATTTTAGTACTGTGTCATTGATTCTTGAGAATATTTTTATGACAAAACATTGTGCTTGCATTTAGATAATGTGGTTTAGGAGGCAGCCATTCTCACCTTGACAACCCTGATGAGAATCTTCAGCTGATAAAGGTGGAGCTGTAGGTCCATACGGTCAGTCAGCCATGTTCCTAGAAGGTTCATAGTGCTGGTGTACCATTGCTGTGGACACACAAGCACACAGTACATATCATCATCTGATACTCCATGAAATAAATGCTCTCAAAGTGTGTTAACTTCAGTACACACACACATCAAAAAGCAACATTTCAACACTCAAAACATTGAATCCATGAGCTTGGAAATTAGTATCTGCAATCCATCGACTTTGCTCATGGTGTGTTTGGCAGAAAAAGCACGTGATGTCATCCTTGCAGTGTATCATCATGACAGAGTTTCCTTGTGGATCATTGAGGGAGAAGCCAGAGGGACAAAGCTGGCAAATCCTCAGCAGAACGACGTCTCTAATCTGAAGATGTTCATGTCGTGTCGGCTGCACGACCTCATCAAGCCATTAGAAAAATGACACATAGCACAGAGCAGGCACTCTATAGCAGTAGTCTGCTGCAGTTCAGCACACGGTCTTGCCTGGGAAGTTTAGGAAACAGTTGTCACGTGGGGCCCCATCAGATAGTCTCATAGGCTTAGGATTTATTAAAGTCTGGAGCATGGACCCCGGGAAAATCCAGCAGCCAATTAAGCGTCAGTTAATGGGGTTCCAAATAAAGACTAAGGCTTGTAATGCTCTTGGCACATGTTCTGCCATGGGCACTTGTCAAAGTCCATGAAACAAATCTTTCGACAACAACAAGTGTCCCCAACAATACTGTTTTTATTATGCGTCTGCAAAATGGGCAAGCTTATCTCCTGAAAGCGTCTTCTGAAGCTAGGTCTTCCTTATTATTCACACTTATTATTGATATTTTACAATATACACATTAGTATTGTGATGTTTTAGCCATCTTTTCCCACTTTTCCGTTGAATTTGGTGAAACAGTACCCCATCTGGATTGCAGTGCCAGTCAGTCTAATTGATGAAGCAGTGTATTGCAATTCTTGTCAAGTCTATTGATGAGAAGCAAGGCAGACGGTGGATATGGGCAGGGGTGGGCTCAGCACACCCAATCAAAAGTTACGAAAAAAAATGTTTTGGTCAGCTAATGGAAAAATAGCACAGAAAATACCTGGTACCATTTGTAACTTGGAGTAGCTTTGGAGAGAGGCCTGAAGGGAAGGACTGTCCGTTTTGCCGACTTGGCAACTTTCTCGCCAGATTCTCCAGAAATTCACCAGAAACTCTGACTTTTGGATCTAGTGCTGCTAACCACTTTCATTGGAAAAGGCAACACTAGGCTGGATTGTTTGGTTGGATCATTTTTTAAATCTAGCGTACTCTTGCTGGTTTCTCAAGATTACCAACCCTAGCTTTAAGCAGTTCATCAACATAAAGGACAGAGCAATGTAGCGCTTCTTCCTGTGGAGGTTGATAGTAGGTTATTAATGTTTTGTGGCCTGTTTCAGAAAGCCTGGTAGTGTAGTGCTAGCTGTATAATAAGTAATTATCTTTAATAACTAGGTAAGGAAACCGGTGCTTAGCATGCCAAGCATAGATGGAAGGAGTGTGTAAGTGTTAGGGGGTGTGTATGTGTTTTATTGATTACAAGTGACAAATACAAGAAGTGAACAGGCACTTTTAGATGGCATTAGTTTGTGGCTGAATGTTGAGTGCTTGATTATATTCAGCTATCGCTCAATTTGTATCTAACATACTAATAAGCCTTGCAGCAGTGTATCTGGACTTGTTTTTCAAAGCCTTGCTGTGAGGATTATAAATAGTTTTTTTCTGTAATAACTTTGTAAAAAACAAAAAAAAACTACTACATTTTAGCACATTTTCCAACATCACTGACAGATAGCCAACTTCAAGAACTTCATAAACCCAAAAAACATGGCAACAACATGCGTGTCCTAGCCGTGTGCATCGTTTTTGGGTTTTTTTGTGTTCCTTGGAAACAGTTTCCGTTGGTGTGTGCTATTTGTAGCATTTCTGTATTCGGTTGGGTGTTATTATTATTAGTAGTAGTATTAGTAGTAGGTCTATTTGTAGCAATGTGTTGTCAAATTGGTGAAGATGTTGTATGTGTTTCCTTAATTTGCAGTGTGTTGGGCTCTCAAGGGCAACTGTAAAGTGCTGAGTTAAAGCACTTGTCAGTTTTTGCTTTGCGATGCAGTGAAGACAATTCAGTCAGTACTCACGAAGTACCGAGGTACCATTGCCAGCCCTCGTCCCGTTACTACCAGGTGTTACAAGATTCAACCTTGAGATTGTCCCACCGCTTTATTTAGACAAGCCTTCTCTAAACAGCAACCTCTGCGAGGCACAGCGAGCTCAGAGCACGGCAGCCATGCAGAAACAGAGCCGAAAGGCTGCAGATGTTTCTCAGAGTGCCCTGACTGTTGCCAGTCTAATTGATGGGTAATGATGAGCGGGGCTGATACTAATAGAAGCCGACTGACTTTCAACAGTCAGGGTCACAGCAGAATGGATGGGGATGGGGGGGAGCTGGAGAAGAATGGGAAGAGAAATGAATAGGAAGGGGGTAGCAGTGTGTGTATGTTTAAGAGGGATTAGATGCCAAGGGGTAAGTTGTACAAGATCAATTTTATCCTTGAAAGTGAACAACTCTTTATCATAATGATTGAATATCAGCTCCTTGGTCCATCAAATTTGACAAAGTAGAAAGTCAAATTCTGCACCGAAATCATGTTTATAGACAACAGTAACAGGGTTGTAAATGTAAAGAATTATTCAAGACATAAACAATAATAACATGCAACCTCAGCATGTGGAAACTCAAATAATCCACTAAATAAGATGTGGACAAGAGAGCTTCAGAAACTATGACACACAACACAAAGACGTAACTATGTGTTTACTTTTGTGCAAAACTGTTTTGTCAACTTGGTGTGGAAATACTACACTCGCTTAGGTGCTGTCATACCTAACCTGCTTGGTTCGGTTAAAACAAACTCAGGTCTGTTTGTACTACAGTTAATTTGGGCTCTTGTGAAAGATGTCAATTGAACCCCGGTGCAGACCAAACAGCCGAACCAAGACCGCTTGAAAAGGCGGGTCTCTGTCTAGGTCTTCTACTGACTGAGTGCTTTGCTGCAGCCTTTTCAGATCCAGGGAGTAGCTGGTTGGTGCAGGTGGGAAGGTCGTCTGTTGTTACTGCCCATCTGGGTTGGGCTGCCGAGAAGCCATAAAAGGACTTCCTTCTGACAGTCTAATTTTCTCTCAGCTGGGCCTGCTGCATCTACCTCACCATTCTTTCTTTGTTTGGTTTGTCACACCAGTCAACACACATTACACCATATTTTCACTCATGCACACAATACTAACATGACTGATCTCTCTCCTACTTACACACCCCACCAGTTAGTTGATATGTTGGCTAATATGATTTAAGGAAATTACTTGATATTGATGTATCTGTGTGGCCTCCCTTTTTGTTACCAGCCTTGAGCCAGGTGGTAACAAATGGGGGGCTCGTCCGGGATCAGGACTGGGAAATTGGTAAATGTAACATTTTCTTTAAGGGAGAGTTTCGCACAGATTGTGGCTGACTCTGGCACTTCTCTTTTGACTATTTTTAGGGGTTACTCAGTTGACTTTATGTTACTGGATTATTTATAGCCTAGAAAGTGTATTACTCCATAGATTTGGGCCTGGTATGGGTCACATGTGTTTTCCTGTACTGACAGTAAGAGGTAAGGGCTGCTAAATCGTTTGGAACCCTTGTTCCTGATATGCATAAGCAATGTGGGCACCAGCTGTCCTCATTGACCCTTTTTTTGTTTTAATTTGTTGTTTTTGTGCAGTAAGTGGTTAGAACACAGGCTCGGGGGCACTTCCATGACCGCCTAGGTGATTTTGGTTTTGAGGCCATGGATATAACCTATTTAACGTCAGCGCGGGTATTTTCCCTGATTAATAGGACAAAAGCTGTTAAAACTGCTGTCCTTGTATCAAACTCTGTGTAGTTTGTCATTTCATTAAGTCCATTAAAAAGTGTGACTGCGATCCCATCGGACCGATACCGATACTGAATATCGGATCGGCGCATCCCTAATGGACACCACACACGTGAGAGATACAGCAGATCACAGAGGTAGCCGCCGCGTGCTGCTCACGTTCCCAGTGTTTCCAAGAGAAACAACAGCAGCCAAAATAACATCAGAGTGAGAGTTTTCGCAGCGCTAGAGATGAACTTTTGTCTTTCTGCACTAACAATGAATCACCATAGTGAAAATGAGAAAAAATAATATTTGGATATTTTTTGTCCAATTTTGAAAAAAATGACCAAACACAAAAGACCAAAACCTGCTCAGAGATCCCCAAGAAGAGGAAGTCTACATGTAGGCCCCAAGAAGAGGAAGTCTACATGTAGGTCAAAGAGAACCTTTTTTTTGGGGGGGGGGGGTGAAAGAGAAGATGGCTGAGCTAAGGCAGTGCTGGGGTGAATCAGAGAGGCAACCTGGTGCCAGCAGCTTCCTATCTGTCGCTGTGTGCCTGTGAAGGCTTCGGCGTGGCAGCAGGCCTGTGATCTCGCCCCGAGCACAACCCCCCGCCGAGAGGCCAGGCCTGGAGTGACTGATCCACTGACTGGCTGCTCTCCCTCTTTTCATCATCCACTCCTCCCTCGCCTCGCCTCTCCTTTTCTTTAGACTTTGCACCGTGCAACACAGCTCCCATCTGCAGCCATTTTTTTTGCAGCAGCCATTTTGTGTCCAGTTCTGCTTTACTCCTCTTCGTTTTTTATATAAAAAGAGGCTTTGACAGCTATGTCACAAGTCTTCGTGCTGCCATGACTGGCATTTTGGAGGTCTGTCAGGGACATCTTGTGTACACATAATGCCTGCGATTTTCATCAACTTTAAGATCTTTTTAATGCCAGTTTGAATTCGAGACCAGTTTCCTCGTTTAAAAGAAATGAAAGTGATTGTCGATCCGTCAGAAGATATCTGCATGATTAGTTTAAATTCTCACCACGAGAAAAGGACACAAAGACTCTACATTACCTGTGTTCAAGACCGTTTTCCTTCTTCCGATCTAAGGATATAGAGGGGGTCTTATGCGGTAAAGTTTGTATAGCCCTTTTACGCAAATGTATGATTTGTGGTTTTGGAGTATATAAATAAAACTGACTCTACTTTTTTTTATTTCACCACTCTTACCTAGACATATAGAGTGAACGACATGATGTACTGCTGTAAGTAGTAAGTATTGTACTAACATGTAAGCGCAATTTTGGGATACTTTTACTTTACTTGACTCTTTCGCATTTTCTGCTACTTTATACTTCTGCTTCATTATATTTTGGAGGCAAATGAATATTGTACTTTTTAATCCGCTAAATGTATTTGATACGTTTAGTTACTAGTTACTTTGCAGATTTAGATTATTAATACAAAATATAAATCAACTAATACATTAGGATATTTTATAACAGAGTTGTATATAAAGCAGTTTATAAAGTTAAGAGCAGCAAATTAGCTCCACCTTTACCAGCTGCAACATTATGATGAGTGATGAACTCATTCAATTATTATTTTCATGGTAAAGTAATTATTAATTACTTACAGGGACTGTTTGTAAGAATCAGAAATTGCTTGTTAACAGAGAAACCTGTGGCCGTTAAGTCAACAAAAGTCAGCTTCTTGTTGCTCGCGCTCGCGCTTGTGCTCGCTCTACATAGACATGAACGAGCATCGCTCAACACAGTGAGGCGACACACGTCAGCTAAAACCCCAATATCACTGTATATTTCAGCTGCTTGGCAGTAATGTTAGCTGACCAGACGAAGGTCTCTCCATGAATCAATGCTGATCCTAGTGTTGGCTTTTCCTGCCTCAGCCTCCCGACCGCGGCCGGAGGGAACAGGGGAGACACCGGAGTTTTGGTCGGAGGCGATAACGTTTCTCTCTGCGGAGCCCCGTCACTTCACAAGACACGGGAAACCTCTGTTGGTCTGGAGGAGCTGCAGCATTTATTTCTGCACAAACGTCCACTATACATCAACTAGATATTCTCAGAGCTAAAGTAACTCTTCTGCAGTGTGTAGTGTGCGCGCATGCACACTACACAGTGTACAACTGTTGTGTTTATTTACAAATGATAATATACAAGTTGTAATTTAGAGGCACAGATACAGATAGAGTTTTACAGATACAAATCATTCTGCATTTATTTGTGCATTGTGTTTTATAAGACACGAGTCATGTGACATTTTACGAGTCACATGCTCACTGTATTTGTGGATTTTGTGTGAAAACAGCACGGTAAAAGAGTCTCAAAAGAATCCACACAAGTAGCTGGAGATATATTTCCTTTGGAAAATGCTAAGTTGATTTACAAATGATGATACACAAGTTGTAAATTAGAGGCACAGATACAGATACAGAGATTTACAGATACAAATCATTCTGCACTTATCTGTGAATTGCGTTTTACGAGTTACATAACTTGACATTTGCTTGTGAATACTTATGAGACTGTTTTTACACCATAGGTGCAGAGTTGCCGGATTTTGAACGAATGCAGCCGAACGGCAGGCTTCTGTCCGCTGTGGCTCAAAACTGCTCTCGGTCAAGGGGGGGGGGGCACTGTCTGGAGAATACGCGCATAAAAAAAAACACACAACTCGTTCTCATTCATGAAATACAACCACTGCACCACACCCTGCACGCCGTTATCAGCCCCAACGTAGGGCCGAAAGGCTGTTTGCTGAAGCCCAGAAACGTCTCGAACACAGCAAGATGAGAAGAAAAGAGCGAATCCAGTCAGAGGGCTGCAGGGTCTCTGCAGAAACAGACACCACCATACACTGCTAGTGGGTCAGAAGGGATGATTGAGAGGGATTATTTTTGTATCAGTCTGTATATTGTGTTTTTAGGAAATTCTTTCATATTGTAATTTTAACACTGGTTTAGAAAAGTTGTTAAACTGACTGAAACCACTTTTGTTATTCACTGTAACACACCTCCCAGCCTATCAGAAAACCGCATTTTCCAACTGCCATGGTGTAAACTGTCATTTCCGTGAATAACCTTAAAATCCATCAGATATCAATGATGAAATGGTCCTGAAAAAGCACAGAAATTAATCACATCAATTTAATTCTGTTGCAAGAACACAGTTTCTGCTATAATCAAGGGCGATTATTCAATCCATGAATACAAGGCTGATACTTGCAGAGAGCATTATTCTCAAGTTGCCTCGGAGAGAGTCATCTTCTTAGGAAAGTAATCACAGGGACACGGCCATGCAGATGGGCTACGTGCTTGACATCGCCTGCACAATCAGGTGCACAGCTGTTCATTTTCCCAGCTGTTCCAAGTCAATTTTAAATCTTTCTATTTATTTTAACATAACGTCAAATCAAAACAGAAGTTATCTCAAGACACCTTTCATATAGAGCAGGTCAAGACCCTACTCTATAATCTAGACACCCAACAAGAGATCCAACTGGCCTTGCATTATACATTATGTGAAGCATCAGCCTTCACGTCTCCCTATGGATTCCCTGTAATCTTTTGGACTGACTAGTCAACTGGCAATCCAAGCCGTAGAAGTGACTGTGAGTCACGTAACGTTGTCTACTGGATACAGTAAAGCCTGGTTGTGAACATTGTGAATGCATTCTGAACACTAGAATGGCGCTCGGAGAGCGCAGACCTCGGCCCCGCTCTCCGTTCAGATTGCGCCATCATCCACGTGTATTTTTGTTTATGTTGAGATCAGCTGTACGTAGCGGAGCATCGTAAAACACTTCATTCAAACTGGACAGAAAAAAATAAAACTCACCTAAACCGTAGTCGTTACTCTTTCTAACAATCACCAAGTGTGCTTTGGTCGAACTCAACTGTAATTTCACCGAGTTTAATGTGAAAAAACGTTGAATCTACAGTTGCCCCCCCACTATATGACTATGATCCGGATGTGTGCCACACCCCACCCCTCCAAAACATTTCATTCAAATCCATCGCAGACTTTTGGAGTTATCCTGCTAACGGATAAACCAACAAACCAATGCTGGTGTAAACATAACCTACTTCCTAGGCCTTCGGCCTTGGCGGAGGTAGAAAGTCATGAAGTCTTTTGCCTTGCCATGGCAACAGTTGAAGGTGGCTTAGGTGACTGTATCTGCTCACATGGACTATAAATCTTTACTGTTAAGCAACATAGATCATGCTGAAATAGGTATGATCAAAAAAGTAGAATGATGAAGTCGAGGTGATACTATACCCTGACTTTTAGGTCATGTTTTGCTAAAAATGAACTCGTTCATTTCAATACTTTTCACTAGCCATCACTTCGACTACATTTGAAGTCCCATGGAAGAGAATGAATGGAAGAGCCATTCCTCGAATGCATTCAGTGTGTTGCCCTTATTGTAGATACAAAAAGTGACAAAAGTGTGAAGAATAACAAAAGAGACCTTGAGAGAATTCAAATCCTGCTTTCCTTCTCTCCCCTCCACACACCTGGCCAATTTGGAGAGTTACAGATATTGGTGGACACAGCCCCCACATTATACATCGCTTTCCATAATATTTATCTGGAATTATCATTTTCTCTTGTTAAAGGGACTGTTTGTAACTTCTTACACGTAAAAATCATTGCTGGTCGGTGTCCCATGCGCGCTCGCATGTGGCTACTCTGTTCAGACTCAGACTCCAACACAAACTACACGGAAGCACCAAAACCGTAAAGTTCTATCTAGTGAAGCCCGTCTGTTAAACAGTGTTGGCCGCGGTCGGAGGACGCGGGGGAGACCGTAGCTTTGGTCTCCAGGACCGGAGTCTCCACTGTACTCTGCTCCTATGCTCCTCCGTCTGCTTGCCTTCACTCACACACCGCGCTCGTTCTCACTCACTCTCTCGCTCCACTCTCCACTCTCACTGCCGCGGTCGGGAGGCCGAGGCAGGAAAAGCCAACACTAGGATCAGCAGTGATTCATGGAGAGACCTTCGTCTGGTCAGCTAACATTACTGCCAAGCAGTTGAAATATAGAGTGATATTGTGGTTTTAGCTGATGTGTGTCGCCTCACTGTTTTGAGCGATGCTCGTTCATGTCTATGTAGAGCGAGCGCAAGCGCGAGCAACAGGACGCTGACTTTCGTTGACTTAACGGCCACAGGTGTCGCTGTTAACAAGCAATTTATGATTCTTACAAACAGTCCCTTTAAGCCTTTTTCACATTTTTTAGTTTTCTTGTCTTTTGCCAATTTACCGCATCAATTCATTCTCAAGTTGTTCACTTTTGTCACTTGACATTGTTTGATCTTTGTATGATTGTGTTCTTTATTTACCACCATCCACACTGTGGAACTGTGGAACTTCAGTTCAGGATCAGTTTACTGTCTCTTATCCTGATCCGTTTTCACTCCAAACAGGGAGGCTGGTTGTTTCTTTTGCCTGGACTTCATCCCTGTTGCCCTCCAAATGGTATTCTTTACACCATTTCTGGAGCGATCTTTTCACCTCCTCTGACACACGACTATCAAGCTCTTCAAACCAGCTCTGTCTACTTCAAAATAGCCACATGTAAAAAGCCACAGTTTCCCTGGACAAGGTGACAGTCCTTCAGGGCAGGGTTAAGATGTATAAGCATCTACATGTCGATAAAGTTGAAAGCCACTTTGACTTTGTTGAGCTGGTCAAATGACCAGTGACGGTCCCCTCTCGCTTTGTTCCTCTTGGCAGGGACTAACAAAAGAAAATAATCAGAACAGACAAATTCACCCGAGCTCTCTTTTTTTAGGCTGCATGGGGATCGGCAGGGGGCTAGCGCTTGTTGACAGCCAAAACAAGCGTAATATGGCTCTGAATACATAATGCCATTACCCGACAGGGATCAAATCTGTGACATTCTAACGAGTTCCATCTGAAGGAAGGGTTTCCATTCCTTCAACTGGGTTATCTGTGTGTGTGTGTGTGTGTGCACTTGTGTGTGTTTTGTCACCTCACGACATGCTGACGAACCCCTACCTATACACAGGCGACATGCACGCCCCGGCACAACACACACACACTCCCACATACACACATATACATCTGCCGGTCCATCCCCCTTTGAGCGAGAGTTGGGAGACAGAGCGACCTCCTGCCCCCATCTGACACCAACCCACCCATCCCTCCGAAACCCCCCCCCCACACACACACACACACACACACATACAAACCTCGCGTTGAAGCCAGTGTTCACACCCAAGTCTTCACATGGCGCTTGGCAGGGGGGGCCTGCCACCAGCAGGATGTAATGCAAAAAAATGGCACACCTCGATTTCTTCCCCTCCCCATCCACCTACTCACCTCTTTCGTGACCCTTTTGCATATATTTGCAGTGTAGTTTAATGGGAGGGGAACTGGCCTTTTTAGATTTGAAGGGCATAAAGCTTGTGGCTTCAAGTTTTCACAAGAGTTGCATATGCCCATGTCAGCAGACTACTTTCACTTCATTTTGAGAGCACTGTGAAGAATGACGAGCAGAAACGTGCATCTAAATAGATCAACTGACCTTTTTTTTTTTTTAGCTAAAATGATGACGTAACCTAGATGTGGGTAGAATATCACTGAGCCCTATTAATGACCCTTTTTGACAGTTATATTAGTTCCAGGTACTAAGGAGCCACATAAACCAAAGGTCAGAACCAAAAGTCCCTTTTAGCGTTTCCACAGCATCTAACAAACCATTAAAATGAGGCACATTACTTTGATAATGGATTATAAAATGACAGCCACATTTGAGGCCCAGTTGTTACTAGTAAGGAAACAACAGTTGTGTTGTTCATCTGTTCTTCGTTTTACTGTGGTGCATTACTGCTGTACAACTGTAGAATCGGCGTTTCTTTCACATTAAACTCGGTGAAATTACAGTTGAGTTCGACCAAAGCACACTTGGTGATTGTTGGAAAGAGTAACGACGACGGTTTAGGTGAGTTTTATTTTGTTTCTGTCCAGTTTGAATGAAGTGTTTTACGCTGCTCCGCTACGTACAGCTGATCTCAACATAAACAAAAATACACGTGGATGATGGCGCAAGCTGAATGGAGGGGGGGGGGGTTGGGGAGTTCTGCGCTCTCCGAGTGCCATTCTAGTTCTGATTGTATACACTACACTACATTGTCCCTCAGCGTCCCGGTCATGTTCGTGCTACGCTGACCTGTCACAATCGCATCACGACTGTGCACCCCTACTTGCAACCAAATAGATTAGTCCCGCCCTGGTTGTTAGCGACCGCGGTTCACAACGAAATGGACCCCGGTTTCAACCCTGGTCTGTCTCACCTCTCTATCTAGGTCATAAAACTGAGTCGGTCAACACGTGGTTAACCCTTTCAGACACTCAATCGACCCTGGTTCAACCCTGGTTGAGACCTCGGTGTGAAAGGGGATATCTCTGACGTCGCCAATAGGTTTCTGAAGAGCCGTTGTGAAGCTGGGCGGCTCCGGCCGTAGCCATCAGCCAGCAGTGACGACACAGCCTTACTCCCAGCTGATCCAAAAATGGGCAAAAAGGTGGAGCTGAGGCGGGCCCGGGTGACGCAGCAGAGCAGACAGCTAGCAGGTAACGACACCCACCTGTCACTCAAAGCGGCCACGCCCTTAAATTTGCCAAACTTTAAGCCTTAATATAATTCAAAAAGGTGAGTTACATACAAATTCACCCCCCCGTACAGTTGGCTATGGAGAACAAAACCACCAGTACCAGGCTGTAAACATGTTTATTTCTGCTGTAAAGTTGGGCATGGGGGTCTGTGGGGATTGACTCGCTGTTGGAGCCAGCCTAGGCCATCTGAGGAACTGTAGTTCTCGGCACTTCTGCATAGGCTTCATTTTTTCAGCACCAGAGTTTGCCGCTTGGTAGTTACACAAAAATCAGGAAAATATGTATATATATAATATAATATATATAATAATAAAGTCATGGGGTACTTCTGCATGCTCTAAAATTGAAGACCATTCTCTTGATTACAGGTGAGTGAAAGGGGCTAATAAGACGTATGCGTATTTACACACCCACACACACACACACACACACAAAAACTCCCAAAAGGCCAACTGATTTGTTAGGTCAGAGGCCCTCTTTTGTGGGGCCGCTCAGGAGCTTTTGTGCTGCTGAGAGCCAGGAATGTTGGAGCTGAGGAGGAGCCTCACCACAGGGGGTACACAAGGATTACAAGCAACCTGGGACTCTGCCTCTTTCTGCCTCTGCTGCTGCTGCTGCTCCTGTGTGTGTGTGTGTGTGTACGTGCATGTGTGTGTGTGTGCGCTTTTACAATTTAGCGCTGAGCAATTTAGGGCTGAGTAAGAAACTCTACTTGCTGAGCATGTATATATGAAAACCGTCAACTGCCGACAGTCAGTCTTGTTTACACATCGTTTGTTCAGAAACTGATTTGAATGATCATTTTGTGTATTCTGTATTGTATTTATTTACTGCGTTGTTGTTGTTGTTGACATTTTATTAATTGTGCCACATCGGTGAGGTTCTCTGGCAATGCCAGAGCATCTATTGTTCCATACATACGTCTGTGGATACTTATAGTGCATGTACCGTTAATTCATCACATGTACCTGTGAGCCATCATCAGCAGTGATAAACCAATGATCATTATTAAACGTCAGAAAGATCATCAGTGATTTAGTTTATAGTGCTCATCGAAAAAGACTTTTGCTTCACAATAGAGGATCAAATGAAAAGAACATTAACAATGAATGGATGGATGGATGAAGAAAAATGCCTCCAATGGAAATATAACAAGTGAAAAAGACTGTGAAATGGAATATCACTCTCAACTTGCTGTAGAAAACCATGGGTATGCCTAGTCTAGGGACGCACTAATACCAATACCAGTATCGGGTATCGGGTCCGATACTATGCTCATGTACTCGTACTCGCAAAACGGCTCCGATACAAGGGCACCGATACCACTTTCCAGCACCGTGACGTTAACCTCTCGTCACCATCTTTCGGGTCCTATTGCGTGCGGTCATGCTCCACCTCCCCGACAGTGCGGGCGAGACGGGCCGGTGGTGCGACCGACCCCGCGGGGCCGGGATCCCACCTCAGCCGGCGCGCGCCGGCCCTCACTTTCATTGCGCCACGGGGTTTGAAGCACCTTCGCCCCGAGCCTTTCCAAGCCGACCTAGAGCCGGTGGCGGCGCACCGCCTCGTATGCGGGACTCCCCAGCCTGCCGTGTGTCGCTCACACCCTCCAGCTGGCTGTTAACGAGGGTCTTTTGGCACAGAGAAGTACTCGTATCGGTACTCGGTATCGGTACTCGGTATCGGTACTCGGTATCGGCGAGTACCCAAATGTAAGTACTTGTACTTGCACTCGGTCTGAAAAAAAGTGGTATCAGCGCATCCCTAGCCTAGTCTAAAGTATGCATGAGGCTTCTGTCTTTATTAATACCAGTTCATGTGCAGTGGTCTTGGCTACAAGTTGTTTTTGTTGTTGTTGGAAAATATGCATGCCAAGAAACTGATGCCTCATTACCTCCATGTATGACCTACCTACTCCTTCCAGAGAGCTCTTGAACACCCGACTGAAGTGTTTGACTGCACAATTTAAAGATAAGTAAATGTTCATAAGTAGAGCCCATATTCCAAATAAATTATCTCATTCACAGCTGAATTGGCTATTGATTGGTATCCCTTTTCCACGGTCATACGACCATTTAGCTGACAACTTGGTGTGTGTGTGTGTATTTGTGTGTGTGTGTGTGTGTGAGAGAGAGAGAGAGAGAGAGCATGTCCTGCTGAGACCCAGCTGTGTCTGCAATTAGCAGGAGGCATGGAATGATGATTGCTGGTGCGGCAACACTAATGCCAAGTGGCAGGCTCCCTTGTGAAGGAGAAGGAAGGCCACTGACTGAGTGCCGTAAAGCAACACTACTTTTTTTGCTTTCAAACACACATGCTTACAATGGTATACACACATAGCCCCATATATGCACAAAGACAGAGGACAAAAAGAAACAAATATGAGGTTAGTGTGGGTGGGGTGGCTTTAAATCTGACGACAAGACATGCATTTTGGACAAAGGGCTCGTCTAATCCTACCTGCTCGGCTTTTCAGAGCCCACCACTGGCCCTGTTCTATAGTCTCGCTCACCAGCTCAGCAGAGGGCCCATTGATGACAACACTCAATTACCATAGTAACTCACAAAGTAGGTCGGGAGCCCCGCCCCGTCCCCAAACCTCAGTACCAACACCACCGGGTCCCCCATCCCTCCAGCTCTGTGGTCACCTTGTCACCCAACAGCAGGACTAAGATTGACCCTCAGAGAAAAAAACAGAGCACAGCATCTTGCACAGGATGAGGTCATCCCCGAGGCCACGTCCACACTAATGTGGATAAATAATGCGAAAATTCATTTTTAGTCCCTGACCTCCTCTCCACACTGAGCTGGCATATCAACAGCCCAAAACCAGAGATTTTCACAAATAGTGATTCAGGGTGGATACATTTAAAAAAACTCTGGTCCGGTGTTGAAATGTGGACGCTAATACACTAATACACAGCTTTCAGCCTGAACAGACGTGATTGAGTGCTTCCGCTTAGCAGCAGCGTTAAGGAGCCAGCTTTCTGTCGCCTCCAGGTCAGTGTTGCTCATTTTATAAGTTAGTATAGCTCGTCACACGCTACAGGTGTTGTCCCTGACATGTCCTCTTGTTGCTGTCAAATGACTGAATATGTGATGAAATAACAAATCAAGCTCTTTTCAGATATAAAACCTTCAATATTGCTGGCTTTAAAGGTCCCATATCGTGCTCATTTTCAGGTTCATACTTGTATTTTGTGTTTCTACTAGAACATGTTTACATGCTGTAATGTTCAAAAAAAACTTTATTTTCCTCATACTGTCGGTCTGAATATGCCTGTGTTTACCCTCTGTCTTAAACGCTCCATTTTAGCGCATTTTGACGGAATTGCAACAGGATTGTGTTGCTAGGCAACAGCTTGGGTCCATGTGTACTTCCTGTCAGCTGATGACATTCACATACACTGCAACCAGGAATAAACTGGGACACATTTAGAATGTTTACATTTAAAACTGTAAAGGGTCCAAATATCGTATATTTGTGACATCACAAATGGGCAGAAATCCGAGAGTTTCTGAATACTTTATAATAAATGATGTAATTATGATATAAATAATAATAAATAAATAAATAAAAAAACATGAAAATCTCACTTTTTTATAATATGGGACCTTTAATATCCATCTAATCAATACTGTAGATCCCCTGATACATTTTCTCATCAGTGTCATCATTCATTAGACTCAAGATATAATTCTAGTCCCTATTTTATATTCTAGAATATGACAGCACCTCAGCAGAGTTAAAAATGACCAAATGTTAGACTTAAAAATGTGTATTTAACCTTGTGCGGGGCTTCATAGTAGTCTAGGATTTTAAGAACATGTAACCACAATGTCCCTTGATTTCGGCTAAGGACTAATGCATATAGGATGGGTTAAATACAGAGGTCAAATTCCATTATGATGCGCTCATAAACATATTTTATAAGAAGTGGACGTATAATTATCGTGTGGTCACCCTGTGCTTTGTGGACTATGGTTTTGAAGTCTCAAATTTGGTATTTCGTCCGTCGCCATCTTGTTTTTTCGGAACCAGAAGTGACACGAGAGGGTGGAGCTAAAAGTATAACTGAACGCTGAATAAGACATTTCTAGGCAACCAAAATGTTACAATTAACTTTGATGAACTGAAAATACACTGTGGAAGGGTTAAAGTTCTAAGACGAACACCCTGACCAACACTGTGGTAGTGACCTGTCGCAAGGTAGCCACGCCCTAAAGCATCCCCTGCTTTACTAAATGAGCATCATGCTGTATTGCAGAAGACTTGAAACAAGCGATTGAGACCATAAACTCATGTTTACAATGTTTACTGAGGTAATAAATCAAGTGAAAAGTAGGCTCATTTTCTCATAGACTGCTATACAATTGGACTTCTTTTTTGCAACCAGAGGAGTCGCCCCCTTCTGGTCTTTTTTTATGCAGGTTTAAGGCACTTCAGCATTGGCTTCACTTTTCAGAACCGAAGGTTGCCGCCCATGACGATAAAAACAACGTTTTTACTATTAGGATGATCATGCAAAACTTCTCGCCTTCTCTTTAGGGTTAGGGTTTTCCTATTGTTCGGTCATTGGTGTGTGTATGGCAGACTTTTAGAAAATTACGTGAAAGCGCAAGTGTGAAGGGACGCAAACATGTTTTCAAATGTATCTGCCTCAGTGTGGACAGACAAGAAAGGGGCTTTTCACACAGCCTCAATGGGGCTCAGCATCTTGTACTAGATATTGTCATCCTCTGACTCTCTCTCTCTCGCTCTCTTTCTCCCCCTTTCTCCCCCACCCCTCTCTTTTCATTCAAGGAAGTAGGTATGTTAGAGGAGGAGGAAGGAGCAGAAGGGCTCTGAAAGTAGAATTAAACAAAGTTTTGGGCTCAACAAGCTCACAGGTCTCAAACTGTTTTGATTGTGCCGGTGACACAAAAGGCAAACCCCGGCTGACCATTGACCGCAGTCTGAGCACAGCTGGGACGGCAACAAAATGGGCTCAGTGGGCATTTCAACCAGGCAGCTGGTTAAGAAAAGAGTGCTGAGGAAAGAGGGATGGCAGTCAACCCTGGGTGTAACATCACAGGAGAAAGGTAAATGTTTATCTCAGGTCTGGGTTTCTTTTCAGCCCGGCAATCTGGGTCTCTTACAAAAACACCAATCTCCTTCTACCCGCGAGTATCAGCTCAACGGACAAGACTAAATGAGGAGGGACTTTATAAAAAACATGGTCGTTTGGAGAAGGGATGGGTGTATATTTGGGGCGGTGGGTGGAGGGAGTTGGGGGGGGCTATGTTGTGAGGAACTAAACAGTTGGAATTACGGTCAGCAACCAGTCATTGAGTAAACATACAATGAGCGACAGAAAAGCTCTGTGGTTGACAATAAAAAAAAGAAAAAAGCCGCCGGCTTCAGGCCCTGAGAAAAGTGAGCCATTCTACTAACAAAGAGCCGCTTAGGGGTGGATTGAGGGAAGGAAAAAGAGGGCTAAAACACTTGTGGGCTCAGGGAACTCTATAGGGGGAGTGAAAATGGAATAAGCCAGCAAGCACTTGAGGGTCCCGCCGAGCACCTGAATGGGATAGAGGGGTGGAGCGGCAGAGGGGGGTCTGGGGAAGGTGAATGGCCTTCTTTTTGGGTCCAATTTGTCTCTTTTCACCCTGCTCGCCCTGCTCCGGCTCTGACAGATGTACAAAGAGGGAGCGGCGCTGGGCCACTCATCCACATACGCCCGTGAGCAGCTGTCACTTTTGTCAGACAAGTTAATCAAACAAATGCCACCATACCTCCCTTTTTAACAAGGCGGAGGAAAGGAGGGATAGAAAGGGGGCTGTAAAAGGGTGATAGAGACCCGAGAGATGACATGCGTGTCCCTCGATCAATTCATCCTGCCGGCCCCTGATCAATAAACCAGCGGGACTTGACAAAGGAGAAGTCTCCATTAAACTTGTATTTCCCTCCTCTCGGGACGATCGTGGGCCCCGGTTGTCCTTTGCCGTTTCCTCCTGGCAACACGGCGTCGGGAATGCTCACAGAGGATTTAGACCCGAAAGGAACGAAAGCAGGGAAACAAAATGCTCTCTCTCAGTAATTATTAAGGACTCTAAGCTGCTTACAGACTTCATTAAACGGAAGTGAGACCTTTTCAGAGCATGTTTTTGAACAGTCACAAAGTCAATCTAACCTATCTTCCTCGGCTGGCCTTGTTTTTATTATTATGACCCACGACTACGACCATTATTTCCCTCCCCTATTGGTTGCGTAATCCTTTTACAGATATTTTACTTCAACCTAAAAGAGATTACTGACTGGCATGAAAAACTACAAGAGGACATCAATGCAGTATTGCAGCCATATTGTTGCAGATGAAGGGTAAATGGCAGCTGGTCATTGGCTCTCAGAAATAGCAAACTGAGCTGAAGAAGCCAATTGTATTCTCGCAATATTAGGACTTTTTTTCTCGTAAAATTATGACTTTATTCTCGTAATATTACAACTTTTTTCTCGTAAAGTTATGACTTTATTCTCGCAATATTACGACTTTTTTTCTCTAAAGTTATGACTTTATTCGTGTAATATTACAAGTTTTTTTCTCGTAAAGTTATGACTTTATTTTCGCAATATTACGACTTTTTTTCTCGTAAAGTTATGACTTTATTTCCGTTATATTACGACTTTTTTTCTCGTCAAGTTATGACTTTATTCTCATAATATTACAACTTTTTTACTCGTAAAGTTATGACTTTATTTCCGTTATATAGCGACTTTTTTTATCGTCAAGTTATGACTTTATTCTCATAATATTACAACTTTTTTACTCGTAAAGTTATGACTTTATTTCCGTTATATAGCGACTTTTTTTCTCGTCAAGTTATGACTTTATTCTGGTAATATTACGACTTTTTTCTCGTAAAGTTATGACTTTATTCTCGTAATATTACGACTTTTTTCCCGTAAAGTTATGACTTTATTCTCGTAATATTACGACTTTTTTTCTTGTAAAGGTATGACTTTATTCTCGTAATTTTACAACTTTTTTTCTCGTAAAGTTATGACTTTATTTTCGTAATATTACGAATTATTTTCTCGTAAAGTTATGACTTTATTCTCGTAACATTACGACTTTTTTTCTCGTAAAGTTATGACTTTATTTTCGTAATATTACGAATTATTTTCTCGTAAAGTTATGACTTTATTCTCGTAACATTACGACTTTTTTCTCATAATCTCATAATATTCTGGAAATCTCAGATTTGTTTTCCCTCAATGTGGCCCTAATAATCCGTCGTACATTTGCACTTTGTCCCTCACTGCATTAGACTTATATTATATATACTTAGACTATAAACTGTGTTACCTTCATCACAATGCTCAAATGTTTTGCAGCTCCAGCCAGATTTTTTTTTTCTTTCTTTGCCTAAAATGGCTCTTTTGATAGTAAAGTTTGCTGACCCCTGTACTAAGGTAATGATACTTATTACCTTCTAGTCATAGTGTCAATTATGATTCCATGTTCTCAGTTATTTCTAAAATTTTTGAACAATAGTTTTCACTTCTTCTATGATAGTACTTACTACTTAAAAAAGTCTGACCAGCTGCAGGAGTTAACTTTGTGTGTTGCCTGAGCTCAGCGTTGATTAAATTGTTCACTTGGCATTGCCGTGTGTCTGGCAGTTCATGACCAGAGCCAGCAAAGTGGTGAAACGTATCCGGACAGCCAAGTGGTATGAAGGCAGCTCTGTAACCCGGTAGTCATGCTGGCAATTTCTGTCATCGCGACAAACCCCCCGCCCCCCTACACCCACCCATCCACAAACCCACCCGCTGTCACCAAAGTACAACGGCGGCGACGACAACAATCTCAAATCCCCCAATCTGCAGCTCAACCTGACCCCTGCCCTCGCTCCGCTCCGTCACAGCCGTTCAGCAGTCGGTAAGCAGTAGCGAGACGGGGAGAAGCAGCAGCGGCGATTAAAAAGCGCTTTAACTTCCGTCACACAGAAGTGCAATTTCACCACGCTTGTGAATCTGATAACTACCCAAGGTCAACGGAAATACTTCAAATCAATCAATGAGCCACACTCCTAATCCCCTGCGGGCAAAGGCAGATTAAGTGTATAATTGACCTGTGTAATCCCAGTATCTGCAACTCCAGCCCCGGGGGGGGGGGAAGGAAGGGGAAAGGGGGAGGTGGCTCCAAGACTCACTGGCTCTACAGCACCATCACTGCCGGCCTCTTTCTTCCTCCTTTCCCCACTTGCCCCCAAAACTGGCTGGCATGTTGGTTGCCTGGGTTGGGTAGGGGGGGGAGGGTCATGGGGCAGGAAGCTGTGGTGTACCAGTGCTCGGCTGGATTTGGCTCAGGCTAAAGACATGGCTTTTTTTAATCAATGATCCGCAGGCTGTGCCGTGCTAAGTCCCCCCCCCCTTCAGTATCATTTATGCACATCTGTCTTAATCCGGGCCTCTTCAGCCACTCTTTCAAGAACTAAACCTCGGAGGGGAGGGGGGGGAAGGGTGCACGGGCGACCAAATTCATTTCTCGCAATTACTCTAACACGCACACATCCTCAAAATGTCAAAGTACAGGCCATTTCCAACATGACCAGAACATTGCAATGCTGTGAAATTTCATAAATCAGGTGCAAACAAACAAGCAAATGAAGAAACCATCTTTACCAATTTACTAGCAACTAGTGACTAGTGAAAGACTAACGCAAGATGCAAACATTGCTTGTTCATTTTCTGTCATCATTGATGAATGTTCAATTTCAGTCAATTGTACGTTAGAACTTCAGGTTGGATGTGGGGTTAGAGGCATTGCCGGTTACTCCATTTGGCCTCAGGAGTTTAAAGCTTTGACTTTACGGAATTCATAATTTCATATTTACGTATACCACATAAAAAGGTGTTGTCACTGACATGTCGGTCTGTTCTCAGCTGACTGCAGTATAAAGTATGGATTACTTATTTGACTGAAGCACATAAATACTACTTGTAACAGCCGGATCGAGACGTTCCATCAATCCATCCCAATTATCTGGGCTTTTGTTGTGGTCAAGGCCTATGGAAAGGAGGCTGGGTCAGGCATCATATCTTTGGGGGTATAACACATGCCCAGTAAAATCTGGCCTGCACTTGCCGCAATTGAGCCACTCGCAACGCACGGCCGAAGCTTAATTTATGTGTGCATGTGTTATACCCCATACCTCAAGACCCATGTCCGTCTGTGACCCAGCCTCCGTTCCATAGACCTTGGTTGTGGTGGCATCAGGCTAAGCATGGTAGCACATACAACCTAATCACATATGTTCTCCAGTTCTTTCCAGGGGATCACAAGGCATTCCCTGGACGGATGGGATATGTAATTCCTCCAGTGTGTTCTGGGTCTGCCTCTGGGTTTCCAATCAGACAGATGTGACCAGAACTTCCAAACGGAGGCATCCAGGAGACAGCCTTATACATACAACGCCTAAACCACCTCAATCTAGCTTCTTTTAAAGTAAACGAGCAGGGGTTCACTGCTTTCTGGAAGCCTTTGTTGCCCACCCTCCCACCCCTAAAACACTGCAAAACAAAACTCATTGGAGGCCCTTTTTATGCATTAGACCAACAAGAACATTGAGAGCTTTGCCTTCAGGCTTGGCTTTCTGTTCACCAAGACAGACAGGCAGGCCTGTGCAACACCCGCACTACTGCGGATGCCACACCAACCCGTCTGTCAATCTTGTTTTCCGTCTTAACCTCACTCGCGAACAAGACCCCAAGGCACAACCCTGCATGGTGGAGCTCAATGCCCACTGAGAACATGTTTTTATTTGCTGTCGAGAATGCAGACAAAAGCTCCCAATTGCTCTCACGTAGCTACTGTATATGAGGGCAGAATGGTTTGTAGTAACCGCTCTGGTACCCCTTACTCCCGCAGCACCCCCAACAAGAAACCCCAAACAAAGCACACGTAGACTGCATGGGCAAACTTCCATGACCTGCTCCGGTGTCGCAATGAGGAAAAAGGGCTGGTTCACTGCTCCACAAAATGAATGGAAATCACTTTGCTCCTCCTGAATCAAAGGTCTGACAATTGGCATCCCAATGACACTGAGAATGTGTTGATAGTAGGGATGCACCGATAGCGATACCAGTATTGGGTATGGGGTCCGATACTGTGCTCATGTACTCATACTCGTACTCGCAAAACGTCTCCGATGCAACGGCACCGATTCCACTTTACGGTGGTGCGCCCGACCCCGCGGGGCCGGGATCCCACCTCAGCCGGCGCTCACCGGCCCTCTCTTTCATTGCGCCACGGGGTTTTGCTTGCACCCTCTAACTCACGCATGCGTTAGCCTCCTTGGTCCATGTTTCAAGACGGGTCAGGTGGGTCGCCGACATTGCCGCCTTTTACATGGGCCGAGCCCCAATCTGGCAGCACGACGCGGTTGGGGCTCATTGAAAACAGTCTGCCCTGGTCGACAGTTGCACCGGGAGCAGGGGGCCCCCTCCTTCCCCGGCGGGGAGAGAGGGCGCAGCGAGCCCTTTGTCCACGGTGCGGCGAGGGCCAGGCGGGGAGCTCTGTAAAGCTGCAGCCGCAAGCCACCTTCGCCCCAAAACCATTCCAAGCCGACCTAGAGCCGGTCGCGGCGCACCGCCTCGCATGCGGGACTCCCCAGCCTGCCGTGTGTCACTCACACCCTCCAGCTGGCTGTTAACGAGGGTCTTTTGGCACAGAGAAGTTCTCGTATCGGTACTTGGTATCGGAGAGTACCCAAATGTAAGTACTTGTACTTGTACTCGGTCTGAAAAAAGTGGTATCCCTAGTTGATAGTGATACCTTTATAGTAAGAGCACGTGCTCTGGTCCTCAACCTCTACGTGACATTACTGTTATTACTATTATTGTTTTGTATAATGATGTGAGAGAAAGGTGCTATAAATCAATGACAATGCCTGTAAGGTGTTATGAGCTAAACTTACTAAACCTACTCATCAAGCACAAAGTTGTGAGCAGCACAAACATAGTTTGCTCAATTCCCACTGCTGTCCACACTCCAAAGCAGAAAAAGATAAAGAAGTTAAAACGTACCCACTCTGGAAAGTGTTTTCGAAGCAGCTCAGTTTTCAGTGGGGGGGGATACTGTTGTAGTGGGGATGCAACATGTTTTCAAATGTATCTGCTTAATATGGACACGACCTGAGACAGCCACAGGTCAGAAAAATAAAAGCAACTTCACAACAGCTACCTCTCTGCAGGGGATTTTAATCAGGATGCCACAGACGCCCGCCTTCAGAGCAATTTTCACAACAGCAGAGAATAAAATATTAAAACAATTCCATGATTGGATTGTTGGTCAGGATTGTGGTTAGTAAAAACAGCATAAAGTAAATCTATGCTTATGGAGAAGCAAAAATAACAAGTGGACTCGCTGCATGAAGGCATCTTGAGATAAATGCTTCGTCGTAACCCCAATTTAAATGACATATAGCCTTAGGCTCGTTGTCTCTGGAAGAGATCACAGCCAAAGATGTTTAAAATACTTTGAGACGCGTACAAAGTGTCTCCACTAAGCCTGTGTTCCACCTTTAACCTTACATGTTATAAAGGCAGGGTCATGTTCTTTTGTATTCTATTCTAACCAAACACACACTAGTGTTCATCTCCAGATCTGGCGGGGATGTGTGAAATGAAACACGCTTAAAGGACTTGATTTGTTGATGTGATTTGAAATGTAATCTCTTTACAGTCAACCGTTATGGTACTGAGATACTTGATGGAGTTCTTTCATTCTACATTATGGAATTGAAAGATTTAAAAGGCTTTAATCTTGTCAACCGGCATCAAGAAATGTGTCCTGGCGGGTCACCAAAACATCATAAAATGTCCTTCTAGTCTTGAAAAAGTAAATGGATTATAGAGTGAAAATTGTTTTCTGAGCACTTTGTTGTCTTTGCAGCTGTTTATTTTTGCTCTTCTTTCTTTCTTGTTTACACATTTTTCATTTTTACATTCATTTTTAAAGAAATCTCACCCCGATGACACATTGTTGTACTTGTAAGATTAAATAATAGACAAAGTGCATTGCTAGAATGGAGAAGACAGCGTGAACCTTATTTCAAAACTGCAAACTTTCCAAAAGCATGTGGACAACAAATTTATGGTGGAATGCCATTTTTAGGAAAGGACCTATAAGTAAAACAAATAAGCCATAATAGTTGATGTAATGAGCCGCCTTAATGTTGTAATCCTCACCAGGGGAAATGGACGAAACGGATAAATAAATGAAGTCAGCGGCCCACCAAGGGAGGGGAGGGGCCGCCTAACAAAGCAAAGATTAAGGGGAGACCATCCTGACCTTATTTTAAGAGGATGACAACCCCCAAACCCAACACGCACGCACTCACACACACACACACACACACACACACACACACACACACACACACACACACACACACACACACACACACAATGGGGTATCTGCTTTGGTGGCCTTTAACACTGATTTGTTGGGGCTCATGAACATTTTGCTCTTAACTATTCACTACCTTTAGTGTTTACTTAAGTGTCTACAGTAGCAAATTTAAAAAAAACTTCTGGCGTACTTGCATGCTTTTGCCTTGCACATTATCGTGTCATTCATACGCCTTTTTCGTGCGACCGGGTAGGTGTGCGTTTTAACAAAAGATAAAATGTGAATTAATGTTGTTGTCTTCAATGGTATAAAATATGCGCATGTTACATCTTTCAAACAATATTTCTGAAATGCTCAAGTTGTTTCCGTTATGCATATTTCAACAATGACATTCGTAAGGAGGAATTCGGACATCAGTTACTGTATCAAGTCAACAATCATTACTAATATAAAACAATACAATACAAAACTCCGTAAAAAGGCCTGCAAATGTTTTGCTCCACTTTGGTGGAATAAACTTCAGCCTCTACTTCCATAGTAAAGTCTTCCTTACGTGTGAAATATATACATTTAATGTACACTAACCTTCATAATGTGGTGTCAACATTAGCACATAGTGTGTCCACTCTAGTTTGGTTTTATAGAATGGACTGGGACACAATGCAGGCATGCAACTGAAAGTGATTCCGGATGAATGATAAAAATCAGACACGTAGAAAAAATAGAAGTGCACTCGGAGAGCGCAGACCTCCGCCAAGGCAGGTTTCATGTACGTCGCTGGTGATCTGGATCGCCACCAAAATCGAATGGATTGTTCATTGTGCCACACCCCACACCTCCAAAAAATGTAATTCAAATCCATTGTGGACTTTTGGAGTAATCCTCCAAACGGACAAACCAACCAACAAACCAACAAACGCCGGTGAAAACAAAACCTCCTTCCTAGGCCTTCGGCCTTGGTGGAAGTAACTACTCTGCCTTTAAAGGGATATGTTGTAAATATATAGAATAGTTTCACTGCCTTACCTTGCCGTTAGACGGCCCTTTCCGACGGAGAACTGAACTGAAAGTGAAACTTATCTATGCTCCTGTAGACTCCATCAACAGCACTATATTGCTTTGCTCCCGTGCTGGAAGTAATGTAAGTAATACCCAGACTATGGATAAGCACCTCATGCAACTCCACTTCAAAGCAACTATCCCTTTAAGCCTAGCGTCAAGCACTGATGTTCCATTGTAAGTCGCCACCAGAATAACAGACAAGAGAGAGAAGTAGATAAAAAAAAGGGTGGAGTGACAAGAAAAGCACAACAGAGCTGCAGAGAGCAGCCAGAGACACCTTCATCGGCCTTGGTGATGCCACGGGGAGAACTAATAAGGAATGACAACAAAGAGAAGCCAGGGTGAGAAAAAAAATCCCAGCAGAAATGCTCTTGTGGAGGAAAAGAGGATACATGGCAAAGCAACGGGTCAAGACTGCAGCGACAAACAGCAAACATCCAGCACCGGACACCTATCTGTCACCCTCAGTCAGGACTAATGGAGAGGAAGAGGATAGGAGACGGATTATACCTCAAGGCCTCGATTCAACACAATGGCACGGACAGATAGATGCAACTGTACACACGCCTGCACTGTTCAGTCTGCAGACTCAACCATGAACACACACACACACACACAGTCAGGAAGAAGAGGTGACTGGTTACATCAGCTGCAGAGGATTACACATCATGGATAATGTTCCTGTCAGTGTCTCTGTTCTCCACTCTGTTTTTACCTGTTTCATTAACCCTTCTCTCAAATTATTCTTCAGGTTCCCAGCTTTCACCACTTCCACATATGCTGTTGATCTGCTATCTCCCCCTAAAGACCTCCTGTTCTCCAATAAAAAAAAGATATAAATGTGTCTATGTGGGTCCCTTAGGGTTAAAGGAAGTGTGATGGAGAGTTTGGGTAAAGAAAAATGTTTTTTCTCTTCCAAATAACTTTGTCAAAGATGGGGCTTTGTTTACAACCTGTCTAATTGTCTGTTCCTTGAACCATCTGACTAGTTTTACGTAGGGATGCACCGATACCAGTATCGGGTATCGGGTCCGATACTGTGCTCATGTACTAGTACTCGTACTCGCAAAATGGCGCCGATACAACGGCACCGATACCACTTTACAGCAGCGCGACGTTAACCTCTGGTCACCATCTTTCGGGTCCTCACGCTCCACCTCCCCGATGGTGAGGGCAAGACGGGCCGGTGGTGCGCCCGACCTCACTGGGCGCACCTCAGCCCTCACTTTCTTGCGCCACAGGGTTTTGCTTGCACCCTCTGACTCGCGCGTGCGTTAGACTCCTTGTTCCATGTTTCAAGACTGGTCGGATGGGTTGCCGACAACGCCGCAGACCCCTGACAGCCTTTTACGTGTGCCGCGGCACGACGCAGTTGGGGCGCACTGAGGACAGTCCGCCCCGGTCGACAGTCAGACCGGGAGCAGGGAGCCCCATAATGGTGCGGTGAGGTCCGGGCGGGGAGCGCTGTAAAGCTGCGGCCGCGAGCCACCTTCAGCCCGAGCCTTTCCAAGCCGACCTAGAGCCGGTGGCGGTGCACCGCCTCGTATGCGGGACTCCCCAGCCTGCCGTGTGTCGCTCACACCCTCCAGCTGGCCGTTAACGAGGGTCTTTTGGCACAGAGAAGTACTCGTATCGGTACTCGGTATTGGCAAGTACTCAAATGTAAGTAATTGTACTCGTACTCGGTCTGAAAAAAAGTGGTATCGGTGCATCCCTAGTTTTAAGCAATGGTGCTCTGTTCCCTGACATAAGCAATCAACTTGGTGAGTATGTTATCACCACAGAGAGAACCAATGGACATCCCTTAAAAATAAGATCCAACAGAAATGATATTTGAATTAATGCTTTTATGATAAATTTAGACTGGAAGTACAATAAGAAACAAATGAATGAAAAGACTTCACC
The DNA here is from genome assembly GCA_916700685.1 of Adelosebastes latens. Lineage (NCBI taxonomy): Eukaryota > Metazoa > Chordata > Actinopteri > Perciformes > Sebastidae > Adelosebastes > Adelosebastes latens. Next base: position 20,311 of record CAKAKR010009767.1, on the reverse strand, counting down.
GCAACTGAGGACTATTTTGGTTGGCTGAAAGGAGGAGGGTTAGTCTGTCTAATGTCTGAGCCCTGGATAAAGCAAATTCCAAAAGTCCAACAAGAGGAGATAAGGGTATAAATGTTTGTTTCGAGATCTGTCAAGCTTAGAAAGGACTTGATTTTGGCTGATATTCAGAGTCAAAGGAAGCGTGTTTGTGTGATCCTGTTCACTTGGGGATCCCAGATTATTGTCTGTACAGTAATTCCAGATTACTGTACAGATAGCATAGTATGGTAGGCACCAGGAAAGTATTTAGCTGACCGGGTTAGCCAGCCAGATCCTGATACATCTTAAGTACTAGAGTGATGGCCTAGACACTGTCAGAAATCTGGGGTCTAAAACAATGTACTTGTGGGGTAGTGATTGGCCTGACAGGAGAATGGAACAGTGAGTACTGTGTTGGGGATTGTTACAAGATCTGATTGCATGTTTAAAAGTTTATGACAAGAAAACCTTGACACACATTGCTCAGCTGCATCTCAGCTTTCAGATGATGTACACCACTTATATGTGGCATATACTGCTGAGCTGCTATCTCCTCCTAAAGATGCCTTGTCCCCCCCTAAAAAAGAGAACAAATGGTCCAAGGTTAAAGGTAGCCGGTGAGACAACCTGTTTGTAAGTCCTGAGTTGGTGGCTGCTCTTACAAAGTGATCTTTTGTGGCCCTTATTCAATTGATTAACTGTTGTGTGCTGACTCAGAAAGAGAGAGCGCTGCTTAGGATAATCCCTCCTCAAGATAAGTGCAAATTGCACACAAACACTATAAGACAAAGGAGTAAACGGCGAGGAAGCAGAGAGGACGGCGGCGTAGAAATACAGTCGGACTTTGAAAAGAGAAGCAGAGATGCAACTCATCCCACCGCAATGATAGTTTTAGCACATTTTCAGGAGAAATCCTCCAGTTTGACCTAAGAGGGGGCTCAGCAGCCAGAGATTTAGAGATTCACTAATTGTTTTGGTGTTATTTGAACTCATCTCACATAATGGAGGCAAATAGTGTCATGGAACTGTTTTGCAAGATGATTACAGCTTGAGCTGATTATGGTTTGTCAGTTAGTACAGGCAGCTTCACAAAGTGCTTCGAACTAAAAAGACATGAGTCTGCACGAGATGCTGGCAGAATGACAGAGAATAAACATTGGAGTAACGTTTGGCAGAATTCACTTTTTTAACGTTCCAGTCTAAGGTGTATAGGTCCAACGTAACAAACCTAATTAGGGCCGGAGCACGAAAGTGCCAGGGGCCCAACGATGTCACTTGCACAAGATGCGAGGAAACCTATTGTTTTTGTAAAGATTATTATCATTTTTCTGCTGTGGAATCGCATTTTTGAGGGGCTTGGGATGCACAAAAATTCACAAAACGCGCTACAGAACTGGCGAAAATTGCATAATTCTGCAGTGATTGAGCTCGGGCGTGGCCAGCGGGCTCCATAGCGCCCCTCCAAACGCATGCCAGAGTTGAGATAAAGTTCCTTTGATGTTCATGAAATTTGGTGAGATCATTCTTCTTATCTATAAGCACATATTTCATATTTTTAATAATATTTTCACTTGACAGGTAGTAAGCCATTTTGGGATTTTGTGCATTCATTCTAATTTTATGAACCCATGTTTGAGGACTCACGAAACTTCACATCCATGTTCAAACTAGTAATTATTTTGAGTATATGTCGTAACTGGGCTTGGGTGTGGCACATCGGCTCTATGGCGCCCTCTAATTACTTTTAGCCTTTGAACGCATTTTTGACGCCCTTGGTATACTCAAACAATCACAAAACTTGGCGCATACATCAAAACCTGTGAATGTTGCGAGAATATACAGCGATTGGGTTCAGGTGTGCTCCACAGCGCCCCAGAATGCGTCGAAGGCTTTAGTAGGAACAAAGTTGCTCCAATATTTACGAATTTTGGTACCCACATTGCTCTCATCATTTCGGACGTATTTGCCATTGGCTTTCATTAGCTCCACCCAACGAGAAGTCGGCCATTTTTAATAGCGTGCGTTTTTCATGTATTTTATGAAAACTTCTTCGAACTGCTCCTAAAGGGTTTATTGGATTCATTTCAAATTTGGTTAGTATAACCCTCTGGCTAATGTGACGCTAAATTGCGAAGCAATAGTCAATACCTTAAACGATGATCTCATAGATCATGTGACAATACGTCATTTTAGGCACTTTACAGGTATGGGATTTTCTAAAACTCCTCCTAGAGGATTCAACGGATCGATTTCAAATTTTGTCAGCAGAATCTGAAGACCTTCATGACAGTAAAATGTGAAGCTTTTGGTTTTTTTTGGAACGACGTTGCCATGGCGAGGTGGACAATTTGCATGTTTCGCCATGACGCAGGAAGGTGTTGTAAGTGGACTTTACATTGTCCAATCTGCCCCAAATTTCAGATGCTGGATAAGAGTCCAGGCTTGAAGACATCTACATGCCCATATTGAGTTATAATCATAGCACCACCTACTGACAACAGAAAGTCAGTCTTATGTGACAAAGATCATCCGATTTACATGAAATTTACATGGTGTGATCTACACATGATATACAACAACATGATGTATAAATAGTTTGTGTGTTCGGTAGCGCCACATAGTGGACGCAGGAAGTGGTACAAAATTTACAATATGGTATTTCCAGCGCCCACACTCCACGCAGGAAAAAACATGTAATTTGTGCGTGCAGTGTCAGATGGTCACGGAAATGCACGGCCGCATTAGCCAGCATCCCAGTAGCACCCCCGAAATGTACAATGGGCGAGGGCCCATTCATTGCTAAAAAATATAAATGTATTTTTTTTTTTACTATTTATTGTGATGTAACTTTACCAATACCATCAATCGTGTTACATGCATTTTTAGAAAATCCAGCATTATATAAGAGTGAAAAATGTGAAAAGAATCATAAATCCCCATAATCATTTGACTCTGGTTCACTCTCTCTCTCTCTAGGAGTGACTTGGATTTGTTTTAATCTCCTCCTAAAGATGATCTCAGGTGGCGTAAATGAAACCTTGTTGTTATTAAGCCTCCCTTTGATGGAGGGGGAGGGGGTGCTGTGGCTTACTTACATCAAATAATCTCTCTATGTACACCTCTTCGTTGACCTTCTCCCGCAGCATGTCCTGGGAATGACGTACAAACGTCACGTAACCGTCGGCAACGTCCATCCCCGGCTTCTGTTAAGGACAAGGAAAAGAAGAAGGAGGAAAAGGAGGAGATGCCATTGCTCAGCCAACTGATGAAGTGTACAAATATTTCACTTGATGGACTGGTGTAGGCATGAAAATTTGAATATTTCACTCAATGTAAACACCATATAGCTTCAATTAAACAAGGACAAGACAAAGTGTTTTCAGTCTTAAAACTACTGAACTGAATATAGTAGTTAATGTCATGTTTCATTCTGATTAGTAACTAATTCAGTAGAATCTTCCTCTTCAGTATGTTTGTAAAAATGTTGCTTGTTTGTACTTTTTTCTCACATTTTCAAATAGCAATGACTCTCAACATGTGTGTGAATTACAGATGCTGCTAAAGTTAAAATGTTGAGTGTAGTGTTTTGGATTCAATGATTATCTTGAGGATATTGGGGGATTAAAAAGAAAGAAGTTCATTGTCTTTTTGGCACACTCAATTCAACAGATAGAACAAGACTAAAGGTCTAAAGCTGTGCTAGTGGCCCCTAGAGGCTACAATTACCATTACATCCAATCAATTCCAAGTGTTGGACAAAATGAACAAGATGCTGATGATTTTCTGGAAAATTTGAAATTGGTCCAGAGGATGACATTAGATGAAAGTATGAAAAGTCAATAAATAAAAATGGTTAATAAACTGGGGAGCATGAACATGCTCAGCAGATTTGATCTCAATCTGCTCATTAGATTATGAGCTATCTTGTGTACAGGAAGGTCAGGAGGTCATCAAAAACATTAGGATTAATTTTATGGGGATCTGTAATATTCACTGCACATATTAAAGATATCTGGCTATAAGCTTTAGGTGAAGGAACCAACAGACACAAAAAGCGACACCGTCAGTTTAAAAAGCACAATAAGTAATGGTAAATGTAATTATGGATGTAAGTCCATTCACTAAGTCCATTTATATAGTGACTTTCTAGTCTTCCGACCACTCAGAGTGCTTTACACTACATGTCAGCATTCACCCGTTCACACACACATTCATACACTGATGGCAGAAGCTGCCATGCAAGGAGCCAACCTGCCCATCAGGATCTAATCTAACTACTCATTCACACACCGATGGCTCAGCCTTCGGGAGCAATTTGGGGTTAAAGCTTCAGTAGGCAGTATATCTTTGGCATCATTGGGCAAATATTCCATAATAACCTTTCAGCATATTGTAATTCAAGTGTTCTGAGAGATAACTAGACTTCTGCACCTCCTCATGGCTCTGTTTTCAGGCTTTAATAAATCTAGCCCGTGACGGGAGACTTTGACCAATCACAGGTCATTTAATTGAGAGAGAGCGTTCCTATTGGCTGTGCTCAGGCTGGTGGGCGGTGCTTAGTATTTCCTCAAGAGATCTCAACATGGTTGCCGGGTCCCAAACTTTTTCATTTTACAGCTAAACCGTGGACTACAAGATGTTTCTGAAAACATTTGAGGAGGGAAATAGGCATTAACGTAACATAATATTGATTCATATTTGATCAGAGCTGCCTAGTTTGACCGTTTGGTCGGAGTTCGCGAGTGATTGACTCGTGGCTGTCATAGACAGCAGATGGACAGCAGACCTCAGATCAGCTCTGTCTGGATGTTTTCCTCCGGTCTGTGAAATCTTGCAGATGCCGTTAGGAGCACCGGTGGACACAGAGGCACATGATTTTTTTCAGATTACCTGTCTCATGTACTGTCTTTATGTATGTTACATAAATAAAGTGGAAGTCATTTTTACCAACATTCAAATTGAGATAGTTTCCTAAAATGTTCAGCTATTATTTGGAGAAAAGGAAAGTTTGCATCTCCAAAGAAGTGTTTCAGTTACAGCGATGCAGACTCAGGACTACAGACGTGATGCTTCAGTCAGCTCTTGTCAGAGAGTTGAGCTTGGCGAGGAACCATCACTCACAGACCGGGCATGTGCAAAATGAACAGGGGGCACTGGAGACGCTCAGTTTGGGTTTGATGGGGAGAACAGATTGTTAGGAGGCCTGCCATTCTGACATCTAAATATTCACCCTGGACAATGTGTTTATAACCGTCACCTTATTTCTTTTCTTACATCAACATGTCTTACCGTTTTCAAGACTCTATCAACCTTTTGGTCTCAGCTCCTCTCTCTTTTCTCCAACTCATACGGATTTGAAAAAAGTCGCGCAAAGAACTCATCACTGACCGCAAATAAACTTAGTTAACACATCTGCAATGACACTTAAAATGTGTAAATGAGTGTCTTTTTTACCAGCGAAACTCTAATTTTGTACATTAAGGACACAATTAGCGTGCTGGGCTGGAAACTGCGACCCCTGCCAGTGTACACAGTGCCTCGTCACATTCACTGACAAGGCATTAATTTGAAATTTGGCATGTTGCTGCGGCCTAAGTGTTGGCAGCTAATACAGATCTGATGTGTACACACGCGTCTACATACGCACAAACACCACCGCCACCCTGACAGCAGAACGGGCATGTGTTGTAAAACATGGACTCACAATGTGTAAAGCAGAGAGAGCGAGGCACGAGTCTGTGTGTCTGGCCACATGCATATGAATGGACATTTGGGGGGAAGAAACATGGGGACATTTGATGTGGAAATATGACAACCGATGCCATCTGGATTATGATTGTACATGTGAAATCATGGTCAAATATTTGTACATGCACAAGAAACAAACACACGCTCTACTAGGGAACAAAATGCCTTCAATTGAACCCTTTAACAACCTGAAACTTTTCATCTGAAGATTAAAGTGAAAGGCACAATAGGCCATTGGCAAGTTATAAATGTTGTTTATGGTTGTCAGTTTACTTTTACGTAAATGATTTAGAGGTTTAACCACTGATTCATTTACATCTAGTTTTAAATTAATCTTTTATATATATACCTTATTTTTACCCTTTTTTTCCAAGGTTGTTTTCATATATGCAATTACAAAAGGTTATAAACCAATTTTTAAGTAGTTGAGCTTAGAGACGAACACAATAAGAACACTAGAGAAAACAATATCAGCATTCAAAATTGAAATAAAATTATAAAAAAATAGAATAAAATAAAAAATTAATAATAATAATACAAAGAGAAAAAAGCAATAATAATAATAATAAATTAAATAAACAAATAAGTTTAATAAGTAGTTTTAAATTAATCTAGTTTTAAATTCACCAATGCACAGGACCAATTGTTTATACTATTGCAAATCTTTCTCCTCAAAGTTACCTTCATATACAACTAATCTGAATGAGAAAATATATTTTGTAGGAATCTTATTTGCCAGTAGCCTATTGTTTTTTTGTTTGTTTTGTCTTCTAACCCTAACCCTAACCCTAACCCTAACCCTAACCCTGTATCAACATGAGGAAATCCTTATATAGAAGGGATCTTTAAACTGCTGTTTTGTGTTGTGCAAACACAAACTATTCTCTGTGAGCACACCTGCAGACATTCAGACTCCGTTTACACCCGAGGCCTGTAGTACAAAGTTCAACATACCTAGGGTATCTTCTCGTTATCTGGCTTCACTAACCCTAACAACCACGATCCCGCTAAGCGGTCCCACGACGTTGGTTATCAACTCGTTAAATCAACCCAGGGTTTCTCTATCTGGCGATGAGCGTGTTTACATAAAAGCGGTGGTGTTTGCAGCATTTGACCAATCGCAAGCATAGACTGTATATAAAGATGGACGACTTGACAGCTCCCCAATGTGAAGCCAAAACATCTTGATCGCCCCCCGGTGGCTGGCTGCAGTACAGGTCATAAACCGAATTAAAAAGTCAAAGCACACGTCAAGTAATTTTTTTTCCTGCCGATGGTTTCTGTCATTTTAGGTATTTCTTATCACCTTGATGCACGTTCAAGTGTTCATTTTTTTTTGTTGATAAGTTTGGTTTTCAATTCTCCTCCGGTCACATGTCAAAGTGTCCTTGAGCAAGATACTTAACCCCAAATTGCTCCCGAAGGCTGTGCCATCGGTGTGTGAATGAGTATTTAGATTAGATCCTGATGGGCAAAGTTGGCTCCTTGCATGGCAGCCTCTGCCATCAGTGTATGAATGTGTGTGTGAATGAGTGAATGCTGACATGTAGTGTAAAGCACTATGAGTGGTCGGAAGACTAGAAATGCGCTATATACAGTAAGTGCAAGTCCATTTACCATTTTACCATTGCTTATATTTTATATTGATTGTCTACCTCACTCCCCGCCGCTGGAGACCACTCCACCGTGAGAAGAGCGGACTGCAAGCTCTGGAGACAGACTATCGGTTAACGTTAGTGTCTGTAGTAACTGAAATTCAGCCAGCGCAAAAACCCAGTGCCGGGGATCTGATCCCGGACGGCCCCGACTCCCCGCCGGGTCAGCAAACTCTGTGTTGCTGCCACAGGCTGGACCCAGCACTGCCGTTGGCCACCAGCCTGCTTTTATCCCCAATGCTGGGGTTTGAACGGGCTGAGCTTGAGTTGCTGAAGGTCCATCTCCAGAGCTGCAGCCCGCAGCGGCGGGGAGTGAGGTAACGTTAGACATTTGTGGTCTGATAATCAGTAAATTCATCAAATTCAGTGCCTCATATCTCTATTTTCCAAGCTACTGTAGCTTTCATATTTTGCAAAGACAGACGTTCCTTTCTACTACTTTGGATTAAGGATTTAATCCAATAAACAAACTATCAAATGCAGGCTACACGGGCCGGGAGCTCTGTGAATCTGCACTCGATTGCTCTTCCTCAACAACCGGATGTGTGTCTCAGTAAACTGAAATTGAATTACAAGAACTGAATTTGAAATGTGGGAACTGAATGTGGAAGGATATAGTTGAATTATCAGTGAGGATCAAATACAGTTTCAGCAAATAAATACAGTTTCAAATTATTCTATTCAGATTCAGTTTTTCAATGCAATTATTCAAGTTAAACAATACAAATTCAAATGATGTGATTCCCATTCAGTTTTGTAATGCAATTATTTGATTTCAGCAATTCAACATCAAATATAAATGATTCAAATTCTGTTTCTGGTGACACGTATTTCTGCCTGTAAGCAACCCCCCTCCGGTTCGCCCTCAGGTTAACACTGTTAGCTCTGTCAGCATTGTTGCCATTGTTTTCACTGTTAGCGCTGTTACGCTTCGACCACACTGGGAACGTCAGGAGCGCGTGGCAGCTGCATGACTCATGCGTCGGGTGTTCACACCAGCTGCGTTTCAGCTGTGTGTCTGCTGCGTTTCTCCTGCTGTCAGCTCTTTCTTACTACATAGAGTTTGCCTTTCATAATGGCCATTTCATTTATTTATAAATATCATTCATATTTATTTTAGACAGAGAAAGGTTAAGAAACGTGTGGTAATTTGTAAATAATAGTAATAATCCACAATTTAAACACCGTACTATATTCATTCATGGAGCTCTCCAAGTCACTGCATGTTCTACAACATTGTCAGGCACATATTTTAGAATAAAAGCCTTGTGTTAACAAATGAAGGAATTCTGGCCACAGAAAAAAATGCTGTAGGGCTTTTATTTTGAAATGAAAGCAGGAAGTGTTGATTTAAACCCGTACTTTATTCATTCATGGATCTCTCCAAGTCACTGCATGTTCTACATCACTGTCCTGCACATATTTCAGAATAGAAGCCTCGTGTTAACTAATGAAGGAATTTCGTCCATAGAAAAAAAATGCTTGAGGGCTTTTATTTTTAAATGAAAGCAGGAAGTGTTGATTTAAAAATAAGTTACTTTTTTTCATCTCCGTAACATTTTCTACAGATAGACATCCAAACTGTAGTAATGTTGCTGGTATGTTGTTAATATACAGTCAATAGATCAACTTCACTGTCTGTTGTTGCTGTGAACCGCGCAGCTCGCATCAAAAATAGGTGAGACCTCAAATCTCTAGAAGAGACGCAGCTGACACACAGCCGAGCCGCGCGTGAGTCTCACACGGGCAGTGTGGCTACTCTAACCTGTTAACACGGAACGCCGGAATAAAAAACAACAGGTAACGCAGCCGCCACGCGCTCCTGATGTTCCCAGTGTGGACGAGCTTTAGCAACATGACGCTGGCTCAGCCGTCGCCATGTTGAGAGCCATGTGGAGGCAATAGAAATGCCCCCAATCTCACATTTAGAACCTTTAATAAATAGACAAAGGAATCCCAGTGCACAGTGAGCCAAAACATCAACTCGTGATTTTAGTGTACTTGTTTCATTTGTTTCCCTATAATATCCACTCCTGGCAACTAAAGCATGATTGCTTTTCTTATGGTTCTGTTCAGACAACTCAAAGCACAGTGACTTTTTAAATGTTTTTAACAAAAGTCACCATCTTTCTTAAACATTGACCAATTGTTTTAGTAGTCACACATACTTGGGTTGCAGGAGGATGGCATTTCCTCCAAAAACATATTTGACAAGGCAAATTTGTCATGTATTTCATAGGAGACAGGGTTGATTCACGAGATGAGAAAGGCAATTTAAGCTTTAATAAGTATGCACACATAAAAGAGATAAAATAAGTCTCACTTACAGGTACATCCACATACTTTGAGGCAGCTTTCACCTTGACATAAACGAGAGAGAAGTGGGTGAAAATACAGTTACAGGACTCCAGCTGTGGCACCATTTTTCAGAACAAAGGCTGCTGTGGTGAGAATGTACAGCCTGTAGTTTGGTGCCTGCTGAAGAACAGTGACTCATGTGGTGAATTTGCGAGTGCAAAAGTGCACTCGCAAATTCAATAAACTGGCTTTTGTAATACTGTGGGAAGCCAGCTGAGGTGTTAAGCTATTTGGTGCTCAGGAAGAATTGAAAAAAAGGTCAAATTGTATTAAAATTAGCATTAAAGAGTAAAGTGGAAAAAAAACAACAACAATTTAAAATCCAGCAGGATTAATCATTAAATGCAATTTAAAAGTATTTTTGTTAAGATGGTGATTCATGATGTTTTCACTTCCAGATCAGCGATTTAAGATAACAGGGCTACACAGTGGAGTCTGATTACTCATGGGCAGCTGGTGCACTGCTCTGGAAAGTTGTCATATCTCCAACAGTGAAGCTGGTGAGTATCTGCTGGAATGTGTTTTAGGAAGAAAAGGACGACGGTGTTGGAGGTGTGTGTACAGTTACAGTGTATGTGCTACTTACTGTGAAAGAGAGGAAGGAAGAAAAGAGTGTTCCCTCATCATATCTGGAGAGCTTGGCTAACACACTCTCTAGGATGACCACAAACTGAGAAAGAGGAGAAGAAGAAGAAGAAAAAAACAGCAGTGGAATTACTTTACTTCCTACTGAAATGCAGCACTACCACAAAGTACAAATAGTCTATTACAATCAAAAGACTAGTAAAAGTCAGGAGGTATCAGCGGTAAAATGTACTTTTCATTTGTGACCGGTGTTAAAGTTTCAGTATGCAGAATGTTTTGGGCATCATTGGGCAAAAAATCTATAATAACCTTTCAACATATTGTAATTCAAGTGTTGACTGAGACTCTTGCACCTCCTCTGTTTTCAGGCTTTAAAAAATCTAGCCCCTGACGGAAGACTTTGGCCAATCACAAGTCATTTCAGAGAGGGAGAGCGTTCCTATTGGCTGTGCTCCGGGTGGATGGCGGAGCTCGTCACAAACTTTCTCATTTTACAGCTAAACAGTGCACTACAAGATGTTTCTAAAAACATTTGAGGAGAGAAATAGGCATTACCGTAACATAATATTGATTCATATTTGATCACGCTGCCTAGTTTGACCCTTTGGTCAAAGTTAGCGGGTGATTGACAGCCGCTCATAGACGGTAGACTCCAGCTCGGCTCTGATGGTTGTTTTCCTTCGGTCTGTGAAATCTTGCAGATGCCATTAGGAGCACCGGAGGACACATGATTTTCTTTTCAGATTACCTGTCTCATGCACTACTGTCAGGATATAGTGACCGTTTTTTAAAAAAAATAACTTTTTTTTCATATTTGCTCCATTTCTACCCACTGCTGCTTTAAATGTATTAATACATTAACCTGTAAGCTGTAGTTGATTTCAGTACGGGTGCAATTGAGTTTTCATGCTACTGTAGTACAGTTTAAAATACAGCAATTATGTCCATGTCAGCCTAAAACCATGTACAGTATCTCCAGTTTTGCCGATTTTCATGCTCTTAGATCAGATTTAAAATTACAGGCTCCTTTATCCACTGAGAAAATACTCCAGCATCTTTCTCTAAAAAAAAAACAATTGTTACTTCATTTTGTCGTTTGGTGTCTCATTGTGGTCATTTTGAGTTCTTTGTAGACATTTTGTGTATCTTTGTGGTTGTTTTGCATCTCTTTGATGCTCTTTGTAGTTATGTTGTGTCTCTTTGTTGTCATTTTGAGTTTCTCTGTAGTCATTTTTAGTCTCTTTGTGGTTGTTTTGAGTCTCCTTGAGTGTCTTTGTAGTTGTGTTGTGGCTCTCTGTGGTCATTTTGAATCTCTTTGTGGTTGTTTAGAGTCCCCTTGAGCCTCTTAGTAGTTGTTTTGTGTCACTTTGGTGTTGTTTTGAGTCTCCCTGTAGTCATTTTGTGTCTCTTTGTAGTTGTTTTGCGTCTCCTTAGTGTCTTTGTAGTTGTTTTGATTATCTTTGTGGTCGCTTTGCGTCTGTTTGTGGTTGTTTTTTTAATCTTCTTGTGGTCCTTTGATTGACTTTCCAACAAGAAGTATTAACAATCACTTCAAATTATGCACTGGGCCAGGCCCCCCCTGATTCCTGGGGATTCGTGTCTGTCTAGGCTTCGAGGTTTTTTTTGTCACATACCTAACATATTTCTACATTGTGTAGTGAAATGCTTGTTTGCCTCCTCCAGTACTGTGCTTGAACTATAACTACAACATATACAGCAATACAATATACATGACAAATCTATGCCTGTGATTATTGTCTGTATAATTTTTGTATACCTTTACCTCTCCTGTGATTCACTCTGTTTGCTGATGTTGCTGCTTTGACACCTGAATTTCCCTCCGGGGATTAATAAAGGTTCATCTTATCTTATCTTATCTTATCTTATCCAGGGTGTAAATTTATACTGCACTGTTTTGTACCTTAGCTACTAGCAGCGTGATCATCTCCTTCACCGTTTCTTCAATTAGATCGTCAATTTGGGAATGGTATTGTCTCTACAAAGGAAGGAAAGAAAGAAACATGTTACTCTTCTCTTCCACACTTAGTAACCCCATGAAGTGACATCAAAGGGGACATATCATGAAAAACTCACAATTGGGTATTTAGAGTTCCTACCAACCCACAAACTGTGAAATAAGACGGTCCAGTTTTTTTTTTTTTGTGGGCTGTCTCGATAAAAAAAGAAGCCATTCAGATTTGGCTCACCTTCCTGTGTAACTTGCTGATTAGAATATCAAGTCAAGTCAAGGCACACTTGATATAGCACATTTAAAAACAACCGCAGTTGACCAAAGTGCTTAACATTTATATACTACAAACTGAATACCAAGCAAGCAATAATAAGAACAGAGTAAAAACAATAAACATAATGTGCACATAATAGCAGTAAAAAGAGTTGCAGCACAACAGAAGATAAACTTAATCAAACACCAGCGAGAAGAGGTAATGTAGGTCTTCGGCAGTGACTTAAATGATTCTGTGGTCTGAGCTATTTTAATATGAAAAGGTAAGCTGTTTCAAAGATTAGGGGCTGCCATCGCAAAGGCTCGGTCGCCTCTGTTTTTGAGTCTAGTTCAGGGGGCATCCAGGAGCATCTGATTGGTCGACCTCAGTGCTCTAACTGGAGTATGGAGGTGCAATAGTTCTGATAGATGAGGTGGTGCCAGCCCATTTAAAACCTTAAAAACAAGCAATAAAATCTTAATATCAATCCGGAAACGGACGTGAAGCCAGTGGAAGAAGGCCAAAACTGGTGACATGTGATCACGTTTTCTTTTTCCAAGTGAGAAGGCGAGCGGATGCATTTTGTATGAGACGACTGTTCTAAACCCACATATGTGAGGGATAATGTACAGCGAGCCAGTCATTGTTGTGAAATAAACCCCGATGGGGCGATGCCGCACTCCGACGTGAAGCGGAGGGGTCTCCCATTGCCCTGAAGGGATTTATTTCACAACAATGACCCGCTAGCTGTCCATTATCCCGCTAATTACACGGCTACTTACTTAAAAAATTAATAATTTGACACAAAAAGATAACAGGGCTACACAGTGGAGTCTGATCACTCATGGTCAGCTGGTGCACTGCACTGGAAAGTTGTCATATCTCCAACAGTGAAGCTGGAGAGTATCTGCTGGAATGTGTTTTAGGAAGATAAGGACGACGGTGTTGGAGGTGTGTACAGTTACACTATATGTGCTACTTACTGTGAAAGAGAGGAAGGAAGAGATGATATAAGATGTCACTAATTAACATTAGTTCTATGAGTCACTTGGTGACAGGTTGTCGGTTTTGGGAGTCTGTTACACCACTGTACAGTACAATCGCGAGGGTTTTTGTATTCCTAAGAACACAGATTTATGTCCGTGTGACCGTAAAATGCAAAGTTTGACTGTTTCGTTTCACCGTTCCCCGTGTGTAATCCGAGTCAAGGTGTATTCAAGTGCGTTGAAAAGCTCAGAATTTCTAGTCTCCAATATCATGTTTATTTCTGTACAACTTTATTGTTATAAAGTAATAAGACATAGTTTGGACTAAATACAGTTGGTTTACGGATTCTGAAAGCTGGAGACGTCAGGTTACATTCATATGTTTTATAAATAACTGATTATGAAATAGCTGTGTTTTCTAACTACGTCACGGGTTGCTCTGTAAAGGTTCTCCTTGGTCCAGGTCACTGGATATCTGGTAGTCTCACATCCAAGAGGCTTCATCAATATGGAACTGATTGATGAAAATGTCCTCTTAAATGTCCAAACAGACAAAGTCCAGTTGCTTTAAATTAACTCCTCCACTTGTATCATGTAACACTAGAGGGTTCCTGTAATTTAAGAAGACAAGGAGAGTCCTCTTTTTAAAAATTATTACATTATGTGCTGAATTTATGACATTATTCGACTTTTTATTTTGCTTAAGTTTATAATGTAATAATTTTCTTATAATGTAATAACTTATTACATTATGAACAAAACTGTTATCACGTTATGCGTTCAAGGTTTTATTACATTATGAGCTTTTATTACATTCAAGTTATTACATTATGCGCAGTTACTGCTGTCATGGAAACTCAGAGGCAGCATCGCTGCGATTAATCCTTTTGTTTAGCCTTGTAGCACCAACAGAGAAGCGAAGGACTTAGCAATAATTAATTAATTCATTGTCAGCAAATTGGTATCAGTCTCGAGACTCTGCGAAATACGAGATATCTCACTTCTACCCCATGTATATTCAATACTATCTACACATATGCTAATGAAATCCAAACAATTCAAGTGGAGGAAGACAGACAGGGAAAACTGATGACTAATTAGACATTTGGGAACTGGAGGGTGAGATATCAATTGAATTCATAAGCCACACTTACCCAGTCTCTAACAAACTTTCACAAGACAGAGAGCAAACAGCAGAAAAGGAGAAAGATAGAGGTGACATGGCACATGTCAAATTAATACAAAATAAGTAAGAGACAAAGAAAGAATGGATTTAAGTAACAGAGAGAGAAAAAAAAAGAACTAAAACAAGACTTTCCCATCTTCATCTGCCAAGACCATTCACAATAGAAATACAAATCATTGATTTTAATTCAGCTCCAAAACTAAAAATGATGAGATTCAAACAGGAAGGAGTCAGTGGCAGGTTTCAACCTTTAAGTAAGATAAAATGACTGACTCAGGGAGTTTCCAGGACAGATTTAGCATCTCCTACCTCCTGCCCCAGGTCCATGGCACACAGCTTGGCCGATTGGGCCTTGGCGTCCACCATGACGTTGAACATAGTGCAGATAGACTGTGGCACGCGGAATTCTGTGGCCCGGCTGCTTTTCTGAAGTTTGGCCTCAAACGCTGCCCGTGTCCTTTAGAGAGGGGAAAGGAATGCACAGGGCTGTAGCCAGGATTTTAGAAATACAGAGGTCATGAGTGCTAGTCCCCCCAACCCACCCACCCACCTAAATAAATACAACGTTCATTTATGTTTTCTCTAAATCCAAATTTCCACACATGCAGCTCTAAATGCAGATTCAAAGCCTTCTCCACACTGCCAGGAACCAAATGATGGGAAATACTGAAGCCCTTGTTTGTTTAATTAAAGGGGAGGTGTGAGGTTGCAGATTGCAACCAACTAAATACCCTTCCACTCACCTCTCCCATTCCAAGCGTGTCAGGGAACCTGTCGTGGCCTTCAAATAACGTAAAAATGTGAAAGGGCCTCTCTAGAGTCAGTGGTTTGTCCGTTCTGGGCTACTGTAGAAACACGGGGTACTCCGTAAAGAGGATCTGCTCCCTATGTAGATATAAAGGGCTAATTCTAAGCTAACAAAAATATGATTCTTAGTTTTAGGTGATATACAAAAATGAAAACATAGTTATTAATATTAAATTCCATTTATGCCAATAGATCCACCTTAATCCTACACACTGGTCCTTTAAAGTAATTCAATTTAAGTATATTTAATCTATTAAATACCCACAGCGCATTTGATTTTTCATTGCAAAATGTAAACCCCACCCAGACTGATAAAATCATCACATTTTTGAAAAAAATGACTATCATGTCATCAATGGTAGCTAAGCCAGTGGTGGAAAGTAACTACAGTATGTTGCGTCAAAGTTGGTGATTTGTCATCACCCTCCAGAACAACACATATGAGTGTTCCCCATCGGAAGTACACCACTTATTTTAACTAGCTATTAACTTGATTTTCTCTGACCACTAAATGTGCTATAGTCCTATCCTGTTTCCCCCTCAGCATTTCCTCATGTTAAAGGTCCACCTTGGATCCCAGTGTTTCTTCCCAGCTCACTGTTGATGTTTTGAAACCCAGTTAACAACAAATCACATGTTACTACTCGAATAGATAGAAATGATTTGCTTGCAATCAGACCCGTACGTATTTAACCAGTATCTTACCGTTTTACACACGATTCAATCATGTCACTGGACATCAGCTTCAGTCGGGTCTCCAGGTGTTTGCCAAACTCCTCCTCTGGCCAGTGGAGATCTCTGATGAAGGTCTGCAGAGCATCCAGCTTCCAGAAGAGATCCTCTGATGTCCCTGAGCCGTTACTGCAGGGCCACAGAAAGGAGGAAACAATGATGTTGGTTCTAAATCAAAAGCTTGAATGGCTTCTTTGAGTTAATGCATAAATAATGTTGTTTATAAAGAGTTTCTGTTAGATTGTCTCGTGCATTTTCATCGAACCTACAGAGAGGGTAGTGATCTGATAATAAGGAATTACCGGTTCTAATATTTTAAAGAGATACCACTTGTAACACAAACTATATTTTCCATTGGATACCACTTAAACAAATGTTTATGTATAAATACGGTTTTATGAATGAAAGTGAACCTGTAACCATGTGACTATAACCTATAACCTACCGATGTCTGCACATTATATGTATGTAACGCACCCACACACTCTCCCTCTTTCAACCGACTGGGAAGGAAAAGGCAGGGCCAACTTTCACCTCCGAGTGACAATGAATGGTTACAGGTTCACTTTCACTTATAAAACTGTGTTTACATACGTAAACATTTGTTTTATTTCATTTCAGTGAACCTGTAACCATGTGACAACATTAAACCAAATCAGTCACAAGGAGAGTAAAGTGGCACCACCTACAGGTCAACGGACGAGGATGCCCAGCCAGCCGCGTCGCACACATCCTCTAAGGGTGCGCCCCGAAACACAGCCTGTGAAGTGGTCATCCCCGTAGAGGGTGCCACAACCCCCAAAGGGGGATCCGCTCTCACATGAACATAAGCAAAGGGCGATCATTTCCACTATCAAATGTGCCAGACATTGCTTTGAAATAGGCTTGCCCGATGTGATTCTTCCATATGACACAAAAAAGTGTGGAAGGACCTGTGGCGGTCCACATGAACCCTGAGGGCCCTCATAGGGTATAAGTTGTGGAGCCTCTCGACCTCCGCAGAAAGGTGTGGTTTAGGATAGAAAGCACCCAGCACCAGAGGCCTGGAGACAAAATTCATAGCCAGGACCTTAGGCTGAAAAGCCAGGTTTGGAAGAAGGTGGACCATCCTGTCCCCATCCCCAAACCTGAGACATGCCACATCTGCAGAGAGAGCGCTCAACTCGCTCACCTGCTTGGCTGATGTAACAACCAAGAGAAAAGATGTCTTCCAACCGAGAAACCGAAGGTCGAGACTGGACAGTGGCTCGAAAGGGGGCAGACAAAGAGAACCACCTGGAGGTCCTAGGAAGGCAGCCGAAGCCTCCGGAATGGACGACCTCACCTTACTCCACTTAAAAAACAGTACGAGGATGCGCTTCTGGGGACAAATCCTCACATTTCCCATGAACGGTAGAGACTGCTGCACGGTAGACCTGATAGTAGACTCTGCCCTATCCGGGGCAACGTGGTGCTGGAGGAAGGACAGAATCACTGACTGTGCTTTCCAATACCCATACTACCATACTATTTAGTATGCCAGAAAAAGATTTAGTATGTCCCAAGACAAAGATTGTCAAATGCAGTATGCCAAAAATACCAGAATGTCCTACGACATTTGGAGCATTTTGCAGTATGCAAGTCAGCATGCTTTTCTGGCTATTCTGAGACCACAATCTTATGTACAACGGATATGTGAGCAAGAGGGTCAAAGTTCAAGGCACAAAGTTATGACGAAGAAGTATGTCCCAATCAACAGTACATACTTTGTAATGGCAGCTGCAATATGTACTAAAAGTAAAAAGAAATAATGCCCACCCTCTTGGACTTGCATTCATATACCGCCTTTCTAGTCTTCCGACCACTACTAAAGCGCTTCACACTACCAACTCATTTGCGCTTTCCAAAATCAGGAGAGCCTATGTACTCCTCAACCTGCCTCTATGGGTCCTTTTGGATAGCCAGTTTGGGCTTTTCTTACAACTTTCCTGATCTTCAGAATGTGCAAATGAGTCTGCCATCTCTGTAGACATCTTTTCTTCAGGAAGCGAATTAGTTACTAAATATAAAGTGAAGGCTGAAACGCAGCTCTCGACACTTTTTGTGTTTTACAATGAAAGCATCAGGGCTGGTATTTTTTTAATGTGTATTTCCTGATGAGGGAATAGGGATGGATGTGCTGCGGCGGTGACAGCGTCACACTCTGCGGGACGCTGCAGCGTATGAAGGAGTTTCTACACCTCTGATCCCTGTTGTTGGTGTGTTTCGCTAAAGTTTTCAAAGTGCTATAGAGGATGTGTCGAGTGTTTGCAGAGATATGCAGAGTGCTTTTTAATGATAGCACTGACAAGATCACATACATATTAATAGAAACTTCTCATTGAAATCAAAGGCTATTACACATTGTTCAAATAAAACTAATAAGTAATTGCTTATACTAAATATATATATATATATATATATATATATTATGGCATGCCGTTTAGCAAATTATTATATATATAATGTGAAATTTGAGAATATTGAATGAAATCCTGAATATATGGAATATATAATATATATATATATAAACATTATAGATGCTAAACTAATTTGACTGAGTAAGAGCACACACCTCACAATCAACAATAAGCACAAGACACAATGTAAAAAAACTTGTGTTTTTTGTCAAATGGTATTATTAGAACTAGCACTGCTACTACTACTACTACTAGAATTAACTGTATAGTATTACAAGTATTTTATAGTATTTTCCTAATAAAAGAAAAATATTTTGGACATGTAATAGTTATAATCCTGTTGCTCGGGGTCATATGACAGATGCCACGTACATGCCAATGACATGTGTTCATGTCTCAGGTTGTGCACGGCTGACACACACTCTGAATCATAATAAGCTGTCATCCAGCTGGGTGGAGAAAAGCTGGGCATTTGTGGGAGGTTAACACTTGGCACTGTTAGATTTGGTACTTTGGGCATATGGAGGTTGACACTGGGCAGAGTGCTTGTTATACTCCTTTTGGAGAAAAAACGGAATAACAGAGGACAGGAAACAGAGATTCTATGTCAAAGCTGATGCAAATGAGTTGTAAAAAAGCAACAAACTGAAGACATGCTAAGGCATACTTTAGTGTAAGATACACGTTTTGATTTTGTTCTACTAATACACCTGTTATAGCACTCTGTATTCCAGCTCACGGCGATTTTGAAACCCAACCATGAGACAGTCCCAGTTGCATATTATTTGCTCATTCTGTATATGGACATGTAGTATGTGTTTACTGGAACAAATAGTAGCACTAGACATTTGGTTGTGGTGTTGATTAACACAGCGTGGGAACAAGGCAAGCCTCGTTCTATCTATTCAGAACATAAACACAGTTTATATTTATGGAAATGCAAGTTTCTATTTGACGACACGTGTTTTGTTCTTGAGGTACACCCACTGATTATGCTAAAATGTCAACTGTGTTGAGTATCTAAATCTCAACATTGAGCTGAGAGGAAATATGGGGATTTGGGGCAATATAACACAATCAGAGGTTATCTTTATGCAGTTTTTAATTTTTTTTATGTAACCTTTATTTAGCCGGAATGAGGGATTCACCGATGCCAGTATCGGGTATTGGGTCCGATACTGTGCTCATGTACTCGTACTCGCAAAACGGCACCAATACCACTTTGGTACCACCTACCTCACAGACCTCCTCCAGGAGTACACCCCCTCCCGTTCCCTCCGCTCATCATCAGCCGGACTTCTGACCACCCCCACCTCACGCCTCAGCACCATGGGAGCCAGGGCGTTCAGCTGCTCTGCTCCCAGGTTATGGAACTCACTCCCCCCACACATCCGGCAGTCTGACAATATCACATCATTCAAATCCCTCCTCAAAACCCACCTGTTTAAACTGGCCTACTCTCTCTAGTACTCATCATCACCCATCCTATGTGTCTGTACAATTATGTCTCTGTCATGTCCTGTTGTTTTTATATTGTTTTATCTGTCTATGTTTTAATTGATTCTTGTAAGGT
>CAKAKR010009762.1:0-10303 GCA_916700685.1 Adelosebastes latens | reverse complement strand
TCCTCTGCCTGCTCGCCTTCACTCAGACAGAGCGCGCGTTCTCGCGTACTCGCTCCACCTCTAGACGTGAACGCGCGCTCACTCCACACTGCAGGAGAGTTAGTTTAGCTCTGAGAATATCTAGTGAATGTTCAGTGGACGTTTGTGCAGAAATAAATGCTGCAGCTCCTCCAGAGAGAAACGTTACCGTCTCCCTCATGCGCCCGCAGGGAGACAACGGGTGCCGGAGTCACGGTTCACGTTTCTCTCTGCGGAGCCCCATCAATTCACAAGACACAGAAAACCTCTGTTGGTGCGCGCTGCGTCAGTGAAGGCAAGCAGGCAGCGGAGGAGAGGCTCCGGTTGCCGGTGTCTCCCTGCGGGCGCAGGAGGGTGAGGCAGGAAAAGCCAACACTAGGATCAGATCTAAATCATGTTCATGGAGAGACTTTTGTCTGGTCAGCTAACATTACTGCCAAGCAGGTGAAATATAGTGATATTGTGGTTTTAGCTGACGTGTGTCGCCTCACTGTTTTGAGCGATACTCGTTCAGGTATATTTAGAGCGAGCAAGCGCGAGCCCGACGCTGACTTTCGCTGACTTCACGGCCACAGGTGTCGCTGTTAAGCAGCAATTCTGAAAGTTACAAATAGTCCCTTTAAGATACAAATCTGTTCAGAAGAGGGCAACTACTTAGACTCTTTAACTTAAAGGGACTGTTTGTAACTTCTTACACGTATAAATCGGGTCGGTGTATCATGCGTGCTCGCATGGGGCTACGCTGTTCCAACACAAACTACACAAAAGCACCAAAACCGCAAAGTTATATCTAGTGAAGCCCGTCTTGCAAAACGGTGTCAACTCTTCCTGCTCCACCCCCCGACCCCATCCAGAAGACACAGGGGAGACCGTAGCTTTGGTCTCCAGGGCCGGAGTCGATGCTGCTCTGCTCCTCTGCCTGCCTGCTTGCCTTCACTCACACACCGCGCTCGTTCTCACTCGCTCCACCTCTCACGTGCTTGCGCGCACACTACACTGCAGAAGACGGGAGTCTGAAGCAGGACAGCACGTTATAAGCATTGATTCATGGAGAGACCTTCGTCTGGTCAGCTAACATTACTGCCAAGCAGGTGAAATATAGAGTGATATTTTGGTTTTAGCTGACGTGTGTCGCCTCACTGTTTTGATCGATGCTCGTTCATGTCTATGTAGAGCGAGCACAAGCGCGAGCAACAGGACGCTGACTTTCGTTGACTTAACGGCCACATGTGTCGCTATTAACAAGCAATTTCTGATTCTTACATAGAGTCCCTTTAACTAACTTGTATACTCAACTTAACTGACTGGAGTTGTGCATACTTAAGAAGTGATATACCAAAGTATGCATCACAGCAATTAAAAGCAACCATCTGTATTTGTTTTACCAGATACATTTGAGACACAGTAGGCTATACAAGAGTTTTTCTGTTTCTCAGCTGATCATATTTGAAATCATAACCGTCATTAAGAGTAAACTTTACTGATGTAAACATTTTATTTTTTTTAACAACAACCCAAAAACTATTATTTTACATGTAGTTGTTGTCTTGTGTACCTCTTTGTATTAAAAGTTCTATCAATCAGTTTGAGTTGTAGCAGGTTTCAATCCTGTGTTAATGTTTGACAGATTGTACCGTAAAGGCCCTGCACTCCCACAGAGGTGTGTTCACTCACTCTGGTTGTTCAGACAGGCTCATGTTGAATCTGGAATTACATCAGCTCACCTGGCTTCCATGTACTAATAAGAATTGTACTGCCCTAACAAAGCTAACAGTGTTTAAGTCAATCACCTGTGTGAGTTTATCCTGGATGTGCAGAAGATATATGCAGAAAAATAAATTGGAGCATGTTAAGTCAATGTGTTTTCCAATAGGCTTTGTTTGCTTTAGCACAGAAAATCATGTTGCCCCCTTCGTCATTAAAGTAAACATGAATGTAAGCTTTATATACATTAGAAAAAGACAAATAACAAATATTTTGTTCTTTTAGTATTGAAATACACTGTAGAAAATATAATTGTCAAATACATGAAAAAAACAAACAAACAAAGAAAACTATGATTTAAGTCCCTGTACTGGACATCATCTTGTTCATCATAGACGTCCTCTGTTAAGTCTTCACCAGTGTTGTAGTACTCGAGACCGGTCTTGGTCTCGAGACCACTTTTTTCTACACATAAAATTCACTTCTGCAATGCCTTTTGAGACATTTCTCATGGTCCACTTACACATACACACATACTGCAGGCTTTATGGCAATAAAAGAGGTGAATGAAGAGGAATCTTCATTTGTTTTTCTTGGGAATGTGGATCTTTCAGTTCAATTTGAGAAGTGCATATGGTTGGTATGTTCCACATTTTATGGTTAAGTGTGTCAGTGTGTGACTCACACTGGTCTTGGTCTTGTCTCGGTCTCGATACACTCTAGTCTTGGTTTAGGTGGTCTTGACTACAACACTGGTCTGCACTCTGTAATGTTGTAAAGCATCCTGCACACACGCGGTAAAATGGTGCCTAATGCACATGCAGGGACGGATTCAGTATTCTCTTCCTCTTCATTGATTTTAATTAAAACCCTCACAATTAAAGGACCAGTGTGTAACATTTAGGGGGATCTATTGGTAGAAATGGAATATAATATGAATAAGTATGTTTTCTTTAGTATAATCACCTGATAATAACGTGTTTATAGCCATGTTTTAGCAGTTTATATCTACATATGGAGCGGGTCCTCTTCACGGTGTCCTGCATGTTGCACTGCCATGTTTCTACAGTAGCACAGAACAGACAAACCAAACTGTTAACTTTTCCTGCTTCGGCCGGAGTCAATAAAGTTACTCGCTCCCGTCACCGCTGCTCTCTCTCTCTTGCTTCACCACTCACTTCCCTCGTACACACTCTCTGGCTCTGCTCCAAATGGCTCTAGAGACGATTCACGTTTTCGCGTCGGCCACCGTAGCTCTCCAACACACTTGGCACACGGGAAAGGCTTCAGTTGGTTGTAATCTCCTCACGTCACCGCTAGATACTGCCAGATCCTACACACTGCACCATTTAATTCTTACAGAGGGTCAAAAGTGTAAAACATTTTTTTTTGCCTACTTTTTTCCTATGTATTAGGAATGATTGTGTGTTGTGCCTTAAAATTTTCAAAAAATATGTAAGACATCTCAAAGAAAGATCATATTATGAATTAAAAATTAAATATTTTTGGTATCCTACTCAGAGCCTGTAGATTTTGTCCTTCATAGTGAAAAGCAGCAGTGAATTTGCATTTCCGCAGATTCAAACTGTTTTTATAGCGAAACAAATTGTATGAAATCGTCTGTAGAAACTTCTCAAACAGCATAAGCCACTCCTCTGTCCATCTCTATATTCAGTATGTACTGTATATACATTAAATCACACTCTTATCACCTAAATAACACTCTGGCTTCCTTGTATAGCTTGGGCAGTGAGTTGTTTACATTCCTATCTTATGACAAACTGTTATTTATCCATGTGGTGACAAAAATGTTCTATGACTAGTACGGGGACAAGAGGAGCCGTATTAATCCTGACGGTGTCACCTTGTGTGTTTATGCAGCTCGTTCCTACAATGTGGGCAGGAATGATGTGCATCTTGTAGTCCTTGTACCATGAACGGGATCAGACAGCAACCACAGATCAACCTGAAACAGACACACACGCAGAGACACAATACACAGATGTTAAAGCTGGTTTAGCACTCTGATGTTAAATACTCATGCATGTGTATACGCCTGTCTCACCCCATCATTGAAATAAGCACACATGTGCACCAGGCAGCCCTCCCAGCCATGTATGTGACTTTAGTGGTGACAACGTTCTGGCAGTGTGGGCAGCGCACCACACCAGGGGAGTCTCCCAGATGTGTCACTGAAATGGGAACAGGCTGTGGCTGCGTCGCGACCACCGCTGGCTGAGTTTGTCTGCTGCCGGCAGGCGGTGTTACACCAACTGGCATTCAGAAGAGACACAGTTAGGACAGAGGAGGATATCAGGGACAAAATAATATCACCTACACAGTTGGCTATTAACACATCTATTAACAGCAATAGTAAAGATGTAGCTTTAATACTTTGTGTCAGTGGATGGACTATGCTTCCAGGGTTTCGTGAAGGTGGCGTCACAGCAGTTGGCACAGTCAGTACAGGAAAAGCATCTCGCTGGATTCTAACTAGAAAAAAAGAAATACATCCACATTATATTTGTAAACTCATGTTTTTCTCTCACTCCAGACTATAACAAAGTTTTTCTTTCTCCAAAACGCAGTTTTACTAAAGTGTTGAGCTATTGAGTGTGTTCAAATCTTAAAGGAACAATGTGTAACATTTAGGGGGGATCTATTGGCAGAAATGGATTATAATATTAATAACTGTTTTCTTTAGTGTATAATCACCTGAAAATAAGAATCATTGTGTTTTCGTTACCTTAGAATGGGTCATTTATATCTACATAAGGAGCGGGTCCTCTTCACGGAGACGGCCGCCATGTTTCTACAGTAGCCCACAATGGACAAACCAAACGCTGGCTCTAGAGAGGGCCGTTCGCATTTTCACGTTTCCGTGTCGGCCACCATAGTTCTCCTACGCGCTTGGTGCACAGGAGAAGTTTCAGTTGGTTGTAATCTGCAACCTCATCGCTAGATGTCGCCAAATCCTACACACTGCACCTTTAAAACTTCAGCGTGGTGTTTCAGTGTGTAAACTGAGCTTTACCAAAACAATGATGTAAGCCAGCCCAGGGAGGGCTGGGTTAATGTGGATGTAGTCTCAGATCGTGTCCACTATGTCCACACTAGGCAGCCAATTTTGAAAAAAGTGAAACGGGTGAAAATGATGTGCGTCCACACAAGTGCTTCTTGTTTTCGTAAATATTTCAATCCAAATTAACATGCCTAAACAAAAGCAAACATTTTTTCTTTGTCATCCTCTTTTGAGTTCTCAAACAACTAGGGCTTCCAAAGTTAACACGATAATAACGCATTAACGTAAATTAATTTTAATGCCACTAATTTCTTTAACGCATTAATGCAACTTGTTTTTAATTAACCTCTTGAGAAGGAGGCTAAATAACACTCCAAACTTTGGCTAGAAAAAAACTGGCATGGCCATTTTCAAAGGGGTCCCTTGTCCTCTGACCTCAAGATATGTGTCAAGTCAGCACACTGACACACTGACAGCTATTGTTGCCTGTTGGGCTTGAGTTTGCCATGTTATGATTTGAGCATATTTTCACATGCTAAATGCAGTACCTGTGAGGGTTTCTGGACAATATTTGTCATTGTTTTGTTAATTGATTTCCAATAATAAATATATACATACATTTGCATAAAGCAGCATATTTGCCCACTCCCATGTTGATAAGAGTATTAAATACTTGACAACTCTCCCTTTATGGTACATTTTGAACAGGTATGTGATTAATTTGCAATTAATCGCGATTAACTGTAGACAATCATGTGATTTAATATTTGAATCGAGTGACAGCCCTACTAACAAAATCACAGCAAACATGTGGTCAGCAGTGGGTCAGAGAGCCTGGCTACTTTGCTCAGTCTCAGCTCCTTAAAACTCATTTCTGCCCCCTCTTGCTCTCTGTAATAATCACCTATACTGTGTTTGAATTTTCACATTTTTCCGTCCTGCACACTGTTTTTCAAAAATTAGTGTTCTGGTGAGAAAAATACAGGTTTAGTCTGGATGGAGGGTCGGGATGAGAAACAAAAGATGCATTTTCAAATTTAGCCGACTTGGTGCGGATATATTCTCACCTGTTGAGGTGTAGAATAAATGGGGAAAGAGAGACCAGTGAGATTTTATCTTACCTGCTTCTCTATAGGTGGGAGGAGGTGTTGGAGGGGAGTGGAGGGAGATGTTGTAGGAGGGGGGAGGGAGGACGTTGAATAAAGCAGGAGGGTGGAGACTGGCCTCCTCATACGAAGGGGGTTCCATCAGGAGATCATCCAGTCAAACAGGAAGCTAGTGATGGTGAGGAGAAGCAGATGATTCACATGTAATGAAAACAAAGACACACTGGTCATTGCTGGTATTTAGTTTAGTAAAACCTGCATTTTCTCCGTTGTATTGCATAATTTTTTCTACATGAGGTCATATTTTTGGACCTGTTTATTCATCCTTTAGTTAGGAAGATCTAATGGGCTGCAAAGTTGGACCATTAAGAGATTAAACATGAAAGTTCATTCTTAACCTTGGAAGTAGTAGTAATCTTAACACAATGTCCATTGTTTTTTAGCTTTTTTTCTGAAGTTTTTAGCCACATCTCACAGCCGCCATCAGTAGATGTAAAATCAATTGGCACCAAGACGGTTCAGTTGTCAAGAGACTGAATGGAGACCAGAAACAAACAATATCAGCTGTCTGTGAACAATGAAGCAATCACAGCATCCATCTGGAGGGAGTCAAAGTCATTGAGGAGTCAGTGCACCGTAGGAGAAAGATCAAGGAGGACATTCATATCTCTATTTACCAGATATATCTTTTAAAAGGGGGTTAAAGGCTAGTAAGTGGACCTTGTAATAAGATCATTTTGTCAAACAGCAAACGATTCATTTTTTGATGGTGATACAGTGGGGGATTTTCTTTAAAGGATTTCATAAAATTGTAATATAGGGTGAACATTTTACTGTTTTCTTATAAATGTTGCACTCAGTTGAATGAAAATAGTCAGGAACATTAATCGCATGATTGTTTATCATATCATGTAGATCTGCATCTAGAGTTTCCTTATTCAGTGTACCTGTAATATACTGTATAATACTCTGTATTGTCACTGTCGTCTCTATTTAGTTCCTAACTGGCAGATACTTCTACTTTCTACCAGCCCAGTTTGCCTGAGGACATTGATCATATGCAGCGTGATGCTGGAAGTCACGTTGCTGCAGCTCAGGTTCTGTTTTGGGAGTAACTGGTATCGCCTCCTCCCTCCACTGCTACAGATCAAACAATAGAGAGGCACGCTTCAGATCAGTGTTTCCGAGCAGCAGAGGTTTAAAGTGACAGTGTCAAAACAACACACACACACTGCAACACGATTGCATAGTTACAAAGACAAAGAAGATATCCTGTCAATTTTTCTCAGTTACTTGACTTAAAATGTAAAAATCCCTCAAAATATGGACAGTTTCATCTCCTTGTCTGGTACCAATTACTGTATAGAATAAGTAACATTTTAAAATCCAGAGCACTTTATATATCCATTAATACAAATACTGTAGAGTAGAAACAGAGAACGTTAATACAACATAACATATTTTTACTCTTATTAAATTGATGTGAAGTATCTACATTTTTACAGTGGTGGATGAACTCAGATCTTTTAGTATAAAAATACTGTTACAAGTAAAAGTCCTGCATTCAAAATCCTACTCAAGTAAAAGTACATAAGTATTAGCATAAAGATCTACTTACAGTACCAAAAGTAAAAGAACTCATTATGCAGAATGGCCCATTTCAGAATAATATATATAATATCACTGGATTATAATTAGTGATGCATTAAGGTGTAAACATCACAAATGTTGCAGCTGGTAAAGGTGGAGCTAATTTCAACTACATTATATACTGCTGGGTAGCTTAATCTTAAATAATTAGGGCTGTCAAAGTCAACGCGATAACGCGTTAACGCAAATTAGTTTTAACGCCACTGAATTCTTTAACACATTAACGCAACTTCCGATTTGTTTTTTAGGTTGTAGCGGGCTCAGTTTTAAAGCTAGAGCTAGCTTGTCGTGAAAGAAGTTAAATAATGCTCTAAACTTGCTGATTTGAAAGATACTGGCATCATATGAAACTAGAAAACCTAAGGAATCCATTGGTACCAACCATGTCATACTAGCTTGTCATGAAGGAGGCTAAATAATGCTCCAAATTTACACAAAATTTTGGCGAGGAAAAACTGTCATGGCCATTTTCAAAGGGGTCCCTTGACCTCTGACCTCAAGATATATAAATTAAAATGGGTTCTATAGGTACCCACGAGTCTCCCCTTTACAGACATGCCCACTTCATGATAGTCACATGCAGTTTGGGGCAAGTCATAGTCAAGTCAGCACACTGACTGATTTTTTTTTTTATGCTAAATGCAGTACCTGTGAGGGTCTCTGGACAATAATTGTCATTGTTTTTTGTCATTTGTTAATCACGATTAAATATTTTAATCGATTGACAACCCTATTAATAATACATCATAATTTATTTGTTTTTATATTTTGTATTAATAATCGGAATCTGCAAAGTAACAAATAACTCAAGAGTAAATATAAAATAGAATATTAAGTAGCATAAAATGGAAATACTCATCAAGTAAGGTGTTTCAAAATATTACTTGAGTAAATGTACTTAGTTTCATTCCACCACTGCCTTACCTATTACAACTTATTACTGTACGTCATACTCACTATCATCTTGACACAGCGTAAAAGCTCAGTAAAACACTTCCTTTAAGTTCAAAATAACACGTCATTACAGTATGAACACAGTTAATCCTGAATCATGTGATTCCACATCACTGCTTCTGATCTCATGTTTTTTCATGCCAGGAAGTCACCTAAAAACAACAGTAGCCATCAACATAACATCAGCCATTAAACACACCTGCTGAATGCAGCCAAGTCATTCTACTCCACATGGGACTTCCTCTCTTATGTAAACATCCAAAGCCGTAGTATCTGATCCAAACAGGCGAAGACCTAAACCAGCTGCCTGCAGAGAGTGGTCCGTGTCCTCCTTCTCTAATTAAACAGTGTTGAGTGTGAGATATATCAGAGCAGTGGTCTTACCTAATGACGAAGCTCGGCTGGCAGGTGGAAACACGTCCCATGTTGGTGACAGCCGTGACATCACAGCCTGTTGAACCTGTTCTCCTCTGGAATTACAAACATTTTACTTCCCACAGACGGAAAACCAAACCCTCTCTACCGGTTTCCCTTGTACAAACTCACCCATACAAGTATGCAAAGTCATTCTGTGATGGCACTCTATTCATTTATTTTTAGTACAGCAGTTACCAAGACATGATAATAGTGATATCTGCAATATTTGCTTAGAAACATTCTCTTATTTACCAAGAAATAAAATATAATCAAGTTTGTGGACATATACTATATTGTTTGTAGGAAAAGCTACAAGTGAATATTAAAAAAATAACATAATAGTTGTGTGGAATTGTGTTGGGGGGGTCTGAGGACCATAGTGAGGTTATAAGAAGGGGAATGAAAGGCCCAATAAAGTCCCAAGTCTCGTGACCCGTTTAAACTTTGAATCATTTTTCTACGTTAAAGTATGGCGACTCTGTATGGCCCTAAAGAGGAGTGTATTTGTGTTTGTGTGTGTGTGTGTGTGTGTGTGTGTGTGTCTCTGTGTGTGTTAGTCAGCTTGCTCTGATTGGCTAATGTGAATCACCTGTCTGTCTAGCAGCAATCAAATATTGCTGTGGTGATGGCCACTGCTAAGCACCCTCAGTGAGACAGTTTATAATAAGAGTTAACCAGAGACGTACCCATAGAACCCATTTTCATTCACATATCTTGTGGTCAAAGGTCAAAGGACCCCTTTGAAAATGGCCATGTCAGTTTGTCCTCGCCAAAATTTAGCGTAAGTTTGGAGCGTTATTTAACCTCCTTCGCGACAAGCTAGTATGACATGGTTGGTACCAATGGATTCCTTAGGTTTTCTAGGTTCATATGAGGCCAGTATCTTCACTCTAGCTTTAAACTTTAAAGCTTTAAAACTGAGCCCGCTAGAACCTGCGATAGATTGATTGCGATAATGTGTTAAAGAATTTGGTGGCGGTAAAACGAATTTGCGTTAACATATTATCGCATTAACTTTGACAGCCCTAGTTCATAAAGCCTACAGTATAGGTAACAGGTAATTTACTTGTTTAATTGAAAAACCAATGGAAATTTTGCAGGAACAACATAATTATTTTTCAAAATTGTACTCCTTTCAGAGCCCACCAGAGGATTTATTGCATCAAAATACTAGCCCCAATTCTCAAGACGATAATACCGTAAAGTTAACAGAGAAAGAAAAAAAATCTTGTGAGGGACTTATTACGCTGGAGGAATTACATCAAGCCATTAACTCCTTTGAAAAAGGTAAAAGTCCAGGAGCCGATGGCCTACCTGTAGACTTTTATCAAACCTTCTATGAGTCTGTTAAAACACCTTTGCTGAACACCTTCAACTGGTCATATAGCAAAAAACAACTTACAGAAACTCAACAGGAAGGTTTAATCTCACT
>CAKAKR010009750.1:0-12114 GCA_916700685.1 Adelosebastes latens | reverse complement strand
GGGAGAAGAGGATAAAGAGATGGATCAAAAGATGGAAGAAAAAAGATGGAAAAAAGGAGGAGAAGAAGTGGCAGAGACTAATGAAAGAAAAAGGAGATGTCAGGAATATGGAAGAGGAGAGGAGAGAAAAAAAGAAAACAGAAAGAGGATGGTGGCAAACGAGAGCAAAGAAAGTGGAGAGATAAAGAAAGAGGGATGAACAGATAAATGGAAGAAGAGGAGGAAGAAAAAAAGTGTAAAGAGAAGTCAGGGAGGAAGAGATATAAAAGAAAAGGAGGAGCAGAGTAAAGAGATATGAGAGAGGGAGGAGGAGGGATGGAGAGATTACCTGGTGAACGAGAGGAAAAGCTGTTGTGACATTCCCTAATGCGATTTCTAAACCAATCTGCTAAGTGCACCTAAGAGACTGTGTGTGTGTGTTTAAGTGTGTGTGTTCACAGGCATCAAATAATCTTGTTGCAGACAACACCTCCTCCTCCCCCCCTTCACCCTCACCTCCTCCCTCACCTCCTCCATCACCTCCTCCTCCACCCCTCCATCCCTCTCTCTCTCTTTCTGTCACCTGAGCTACGTCCACACCAAGAAAGCTAAATGCAAAAATGGTGGTTTCCGCCAGGCGACCTCTGAGGTCTGAGAATTGAAGCCGAAGCTGAAGTACCTTAAACTGTCATTCTTTCTAACAGTCAGCAAGGGCAAAATAACCAACATGGCGACGGCCAAACAACCAACATGGTGACGGCTAAATAACCAACATAGCGACGGCTAAATAACCAACATAGCGACGGCTAAATAACCAACATAGCGACGGCTAAATAACCAACATAGCGACGGCCAAATAACCAACATAGCGACGGCTAAATAACCAACATAGCGACGGCCAAATAACCAACATAGCGACGGCTAAATAACCAACATGGCGACAGCCAAACAACCAATATGGCGACTGACAAATAACCAACATGGTGACGGCCAAAAAACACGATTTTCGAGGGCCAAAAACCAAGAAGGCTGCAGCCAAAAAACAACATGGCGACGGCCAAAATGCCGAACTCAAGGCTTCAAAACGGCAGTCCACAATCCAATGGTTGACGTCACGTTGATTACGTGCACTTCTTATATGCAGCCTATGACTCCACTACATTTATCTGACATGCAGCTTAAGTTACTTTACAAATTAAGATTTTTGCACACAAAATATATATAAACGTTGCACCAGCGAGAAATTACGAGCATACTATATGTCACTAGATACTTACACCTAAGTTATTTGTGGTCGTGTACAGGGCGTCAAATACCATGACAGACTCTTTTAAAATGGGCACTACAAACCCGGGGTATATTTAATCGTGTCTTCAGTCCAGCGGTAGTCAACACGTTTAATAACTTGAGACGCTGCCGGTGTTTCGGTTTTAACGAGTGACCGTGTTAACTGATGACTCTCAGCCAAATGAGTCGTGGTTGCTCGTAGTGATGGAAACGCCGAAAAAATTGTGCAGTCATAACCTATAGTTGCTACGAGCAACCACGGATGCATTCGTCTGAAAGTCACCAGTTAACACGGTCGCTCTTTAAACCGAAACACCCGTCAGAATTCCGATGTTGGAATATCGATTCCGATGACCAAACACGTGATAACCCGACATTTAGACGCTGGTAACAGTTTTAATTAAAGCGTTTAAAGCTCGCTAACTCGTCTTGACGGCTGGGGCAAAACGCCACAGGGTCTACTAGTACTTTAACTGAAGTATCTGAATACTTTATACACCTAAACTACAAGTCTCTCTCTCTCTCTCTCTCCTCCTACTATATTATTGTTAATGTCTCTCGCCCACCTCCTTTTGAAGTTGGAGACTGAAACAGCCTTTGTGAAACATTATCTATTTCCCAACACACACACACACACACACACGTTGACCTGCCTCTCCCCTCTCGCTGTTTTGTTCAGTCTGCACACACACACACACACACACACACACACACACACACACACACTCAGGGGGAGAGGATCAGTTCTTCTCCGTGGTGACAGAGGGTCATATTTCTTACTTTGATCTTCACCTCCCTCCCTCCCTCTCTCTCTCTCTCTCTCTCTCTCTCTCCGTCTCTCTGTTTTCATCCGGAAAACAGAGAGACGGAGAGAGAGAGAGCATCCCTCCCTCTATGTCTCTCGCCCCGGCTGGTTGGTCGGTCGGTAAGTGAAGCATGAAACCACCTCCTCTGCCCCTGAGACACACACACAAAGCTCACAGCCACCAAGTTGCTGGATAGACAATGTAATAAAAAGTGTTGGTGATAATAACCCATGATGAGATGTGCTGTTATTGTCCATAACTGCACAGGCTGGAGCGCATTATCCCAGCCGGCAAAGTAGAAGCATTCATATTTTGCAAGTTTTAAATGGCAACTTTTGTCAAACATACAATAACAACTCCAAACAAGTAGCAGAAGAAGAAGCTGGAGCCTACGGTGCAGAAACAGCCTGCATCCGAGCCCTGCCGTTATCTAAAAATAATGCACACCCTCCGAGTAGTTTCTGTGGCTCAAGTTAAAGTGAAATAAAAGTACAAAACAAACTTTTTAATATTAAATCACATGTTAAGTTATACCTGGTAGTAGTAGGGATGCACCGATCCGACTTTTTCAGTCCCGATAGCGATACCCGGGCTTTGGTTATCGGCCGATACCGAGTACAATACCAGTGTTTAATTAATAAGCTGTATGCCTCGCTGTGTGGAAGTGACTGGGATCATTCTGTTATGTGTAAGGAAACATCCGGCTTGACTTAAATATTGTTTTCCTAACTTTACAAACTAAATGTGATAAATAAAAACATAGATTTACATTTACTGAATTGTTTTTTATTATTAAAATAATAAATCGTACACCAGAAACTTGGTAAAAAAAATCTTCAAAATTAGTGTAAACCTTTTTAACGCAGCAACAAATTGCTCAAAACTTGAACAAGAATTCAAATTTCAGTATAAAATGTATATAGTATATAAACATAGAATTTAACTGAGTAGATCGGCCCCATTGTCACTGATACCTGATCCAGCTGTTTGTATCCTACATAGTAGAGATGCACCGATTTATCGGCCCAACATCGGTATCCAGCCGATATTCGTCTTGTTGACTGCCATCGGCCTATCGGAAAATAAGATGACATTCGTGGCCAGAGTTTATCTGTTGAGTTGTAGTAATGTTTGTGCCGGCTAATTGTTGCGTTGGTCATTTGCGGTCGGTCTCGGACAACAGTAACCAGCTGATTCAGAGAAGAAGCCACTGGATGGACACGACTCTGACGCCGGGCGCCATGCGGCGTGCGTGGTTTGTTTACAAATAAAAAGGTGAAAGAAAACGTGTGGGAGTGTTACACTGTCTCAGAGAAAGATCAGCAACAAGAACGTTGTTTTCTTCAACAAAAAAATTAAGTTAAATAATCTCCAAGATTATTAGAAACAATCACAGCGGTCTGGATGAAAGAACTTCGTGTTAATGTGTCACTAGAAGCCCGTCAGTCCAACGAGCGCCACGCAGCAACCAGTAGGTTATAGCGGGAACATCGTCCATGGCGTGCAGCAGTCCGTCCCCCCATACTGGAATGCAGTCCCCATTTGAGCAGAGTGAAGCTGGAGCTGTTCGCCCGCTCCCCAGCGGCGTTCTGCCGTTACTAGTCCACTAGTTAATCGATCGCGGAAGGCGTCGCTCTCTCGGACGGATAAAAAATGAAAAATGCTAAAAATGTGTCGCCTCATATACTTAGGCGGCTGTTAATATTTGGTTAACTGCTTATGTTTCTAATCGCTTATACATTTACATTTAATTTATGTTTCACAAAACTAATAATTTCTGTTGGGCTGTGTAAATACTGAAACATTCTTCTCATTGAGCAGGTAGTTACATAGCAGCTGAAAAGGTTTTTGAAGCGGTTATTTAAAAAGAAAGTATAATTTTCGGTTTTACTAAAAGGTTGTTTGATTGAATTTGTGCTTATTCAAAATCACTGACTTTAAAACAGCTCAGTTATTTGTTTTATAATGAAGAGGTTTGTTTTCTATGGCACAAAAAGGGGAAACAAATAACAGCAAAATAAACAAAATACCGGATATCGGTACCAAGTTTTCTGTTTGCATCCCACATGTCTTGTCATGTTTCACGTTCTGAATCTACCTACAAGGTAAATTTAAGCCTTAAAGCTCAGCAGAAGTATTGACTTCATTCATATCGTGATATATCGACTAACATGACACCTTATAGCCGGGTACGTAAACCACCGATAGAGGTCATTTAATCATCTAATCGCTGATCAATGACGGCTGATAAACTGTGTGTGGACGCTCTTAAAACGTTCACGCTGCAGCGAGGTGACCTCAGCATCCCCGCCGGCCAACGCTTTAACCTTTATCAATTAACCAACAGCACAAAGCGGCGCTGAAACCAGACACACACACACACACACACACACACACACACACATGACAACCAGCAAAACAAACACAAACAATACACACAAATATCAGCACACAAACAGGCGAATGTGAACACTACCGCAGACGAACACACACACACAGATGTAACCCGACCCAGTGTGACAACTGATAGCTCTGTTTGTGCATGCTAGACAATCTCACACACACACACACACACACACACACACACATACCTCAGCCAGGAGGCAAAACAACTGACCGAGTGTGTGTGTGTGTGTGTTTTACAAACCACTGTGCTCCATTAAAAGAACTTAATGCTCCATGTAAAAGAACGAAAAACACCAAATTGATGAAAGGAGTTCATGCTGAGTGTGTGTGGACGTTATTCTGCCAGTGTGTGTGTGTGTGTGTGTGTGTGTGTGTGTGTGTGTGTGTGTGTGTGTGTAGCCGCAATGCTTCGCCAAAATAAAACGACTTTGCTCCCCGTGTGTCACAAACAATACGACCTCCATCATCGGTGTGTGTGTGTGTGTGTGTGTGTGTGTGTGTGTGGGCTCCAACAGCCTGCCGTGATAAGGAGAGCCCAGAATAACACTCCCGACATCAGCAACCCTCCCTCCTGTCACTCACTATCGATTCACACACACACACACACACACACATACACACATGCACACAAAACCATGGAGGTGACACACAGGAAGCCGAACAGACTGTCCTCATCCTAAAAAACACATCTGCAGGACGCGGTGTTTTTAAGACAAACCTGTGTGCGTGTATATTCAAGGAAATAATGTTTATTTCAAGCGTGTTTCTCAAATGGGGGCACTAGTACCCCTAGAGGTACGTTGGAGTACTGCAGGGGGGTACGTGAGAACGTCATGCATAATTCCTAAAATAATTAAACTATAAGTTTAAAAAACATTAAATGTGAGTTTGATAAGCCACATTTTATAATTAAATATTCCACTTTTTTTAATGCAATCGTCAACTAACGCAACAAACGCATTATTTTTTTTCTCCTTTGAATTAAAAATAAATAATAAATAAGATATATAAACAAAAATAAAAAAATATATAATAAATCTTAAATTATCAAATATAAAATAAGAAATATGAACAAAAAAAATATGAATACAATAGATTTTAAATCATAAAATAAAAAATACAAATATATACATATCATAAATGTTAAATAAAAAATAATAACATAAATATCAATAAATAAGAAATATAAACGGAAATAAAAAATATACAATACATTTTAAAATAAAAAATAAAAAATATAAATAAATAATAAACAAAAATAAAAATATAAAATTAATGTTAAATTTTGAAATCAAAAATAAGAAATATAAACAAAAATAAAAATATATAATAAATGTTACATTTTAAAATAAAAAATAAGACATAAATAAATAAATAAATATACATTTCATATAAATAAAATAAAAAATGATAATAAATAGCGAGGAAAAACTGGCATGGCCATTTTCAAAGGGGTCCCTTGACCTCTGACCTCCAGATATGTGAATGTAAGTGGGTTCTATGGGTACCCACAAGTCTCCCCTTTACAGACAGTACCTGTGAGGGTTTCTGGACAATATCTGTCATTGTTTTGTGTTGTTAATTGATTTCCAATAATAAATATAACCATACATTTGCACAAAGCAGAATATTTGCCCACTCCCATGTTGACAAGAGTATTAAATACTTGACAAATCTCCATTTAAGGTACAATTTGAACAGATAAAAATGTGCTATCTCAATGAAAGAGCAGATCTTAAAGAGCACTTTAAACTTAAAAAAGCATAAGTTAACTGTAATATCAACCATATCGGCGCCGTGAGGTACAAGCGGATGTAAGTGGTCGTCGCTTTTACACACAAACACACACACACACACACACACACACATATGGTTACCGAGAAGACGAAGTATGCAGAAGCCCAGTGGGAGTTTTTTTTAAGCATTTAATTTTTCCTTTCTTTTCCCAGCAGAGAGTAACGTGAAGAGAGAGCGAGCGAGAGGGAGGGTGAGAGAGCGTGAGGCATTAGAGGAATGCCAATATGACTGGAGAGAGAGAGAGAGGAGTGTGTGTTCGCTGTGCGTTCAACAACAATAGCTCTCCAGCCGTGTTGTTCCATGCGCATTCACATGATCCATTATTACCCCTGACATGTACCGCTGGGTGTGTGTGAGGGAGAAAGACAG
This sequence comes from Adelosebastes latens, assembly GCA_916700685.1. Taxonomy (NCBI): domain Eukaryota; kingdom Metazoa; phylum Chordata; class Actinopteri; order Perciformes; family Sebastidae; genus Adelosebastes; species Adelosebastes latens. The sequence goes on along the minus strand of CAKAKR010009750.1, from coordinate 5,470 downwards.
GGTGATTGAGATGAAGAGACAGAGGAGAGAGAGGTGAAAGACAGGGGGGGGGTTGGGATGGGGGGGGGGGGGTAAAGAAGAAGAGACAATTAGCCAGGGACAGAAATACACTTCTTGAGAAGACACAGATAGGGGCGAGATAGAGGGAGAAAGTGGGCGATAAAAATAGCGAAAGAAATGACCCTGCTCTGTGAAAACAGGGAGGTGAGTGAACATTTCAAGCTTAATAAACTATAGACTTGTGCGTGTGTGTGTGTGTGTGTGGTCAGCTAAAACACAGAGGTCACCCTCCAACAATCCGGCGACTCCGCAGCAACACAATACACTGTTAATAATTAGCCGATACTGAACAACCGCCATCCATCACTTTCATCTCTCAACGACAACAAAAATAACCGGGGCTGGAAGCGCCACTCACGACGACAACGACGACATCCACAGTGTTCCCACTGCGAATTCCAGGACTGTTCAAGGAGTTTCCAGAAATAAATCGGAGCACTAAACATGTATCTCCTCCTTTGGTTTGTTGATGTGTATTTCCAGAATGGAAACTGTAACGAACATGTCAAAGTAGTGTATTCACTAAAGCCTGACACTGTGGGGGGTCCCCGTCAGACAAATTTACACAAATGTCCGCCCACAACAAATTATCAACATTAAAAGTATGTCGAATTATCTATTAGTAGTTCCTGTTTGCAATGCACCCATGCATGTACGGATAACTATCACTGGATTACTTAAAAGAAAACGTAAAAACGTGACAATTCTCAAGCAAGTTCTGCAGTTACAAGGATTTCGACGCTGATTTATGGACGTTTATTCAAGATGTACATCAGAGATGATGATGTTAGGGCTGGGACGATACACATACTGTATCTCCTGATTCAATACTATCACGATACTTGGGTGCAGATTCCATATGTATTGCAATTTTTTAAGTATCGCAATTCTATATTACAAATTTTGCATTCCTCCGATGTGAAATTCCAGGACTTTTCAAGAAGTTTCCAGAAATAAGTTGGAGCACTAAACATGTTGTGTTGATGGTTTTTTTTCCAGGATAGAAACTTTAACAAACAAAGTGTATTCATGTAAAGCAGCAAGTCGGACACTACTGACTTCTTCTGTCTGGAAAAAGCCCTTGATACTCCTGGAATTCAGTAACAATACCTCAGGATTTGATGCACAAATGGGTAAAAGCATGTGTTCTCTTTAGAGCAGAACAATAAGGAAACTTACAACACAACCGACACAAACAAATTTACTCTCAGCTCAAAAAGAGATTTTGCATATTCGAAACAACGGACATCTTCTGTGACGACAAGCCGGTTAATGTAAAATCAAAAAGTACGTTATCCGAGCTATGAACTGTAAAAGACCTGCACTCAAAGAAATAAGTCCTCCATACTTTCAAATTACTCATTTTGTGCAGCTTTTTCCCCCTAAAGAAAGGAAACAAAACTACTTCCGTTTCCAAAAACGTTCTCTTAAAACGACAACAAAGACGACACACAACTGTTCATCTTTCTCTGGTGAAAATAAGCAAAGTGTTCTCTTTACATTTGAGGTCTTTCACATCTGGAAAATGAAGACGTCTTTTGGACATTTCAATCCAAACTGAAAGGATGTTTTTGATGCTAAAGTTTGCAACTTTACGTGCAGTTTGCTGTCAATACTTTTGTACTTTTACTTAAAGATCTGAGTCTTTCTTCCACCACTGATTTCTCTGTTTTTGTTGTTTTTTATCTCAATGAAAGAGCAGATCCTAAAGGGCACTTTACATTTAAACACAAAAAAGCATAAGTTAACCGTAATATCGACCAAAATCGGCGCCGTAAATTCCAAGCGGATGGAAGTGCTCGTTGCTTTTACGCACAGAAACACAAACATGTTCAACTACTACTTCAAAATAAGCAACATGCTCTTTGCATTTGAGCACTTTTACATCGGGAAAATGAAGAAAATCTTTTGGAATATTTGGGTAATTAAGAGACATTTCAATGCAAACTGAAAGGACATTTCTTTTTTTCTTTTGGAGAAGCATTTTGATGCTAAAGTTTGCAACAAAACTGAATGTAAGTTTTCATTTGTGCTGCACAGATAACAAGAAACGAGTTGTTATCTAGAAGTAGAGTGTACAGTGAAGCTATACATGTTATTAGTAGAGCGTTTTGTGGTTCAGATAAGACGTTGTTACCTCTCATCTCTTTAACATTTCTTAAATGATATCTTATTAATTATACAAGTGCATGAGTGTGTGTGTGCATGTGTGTGTGTGTGTGTGCGTGTGTGTGTGCATGTGTGTGTGTGTGTGTGTGTGTGTGTGTGTGAGGTGCTTCGGCCCTCGTTTGTTCTTTTAAGAGCTGGTTTCAAAATGGTGGAGATCTAAAAACTGATGCACGGGATGACACTCTTCGGTTTAAACAGACACAAGCAGGTGACAGACAGGTACAGTAGACGACCGTTATACATAACAGGCATTAAAACACACTCTATAAAGTGTCTGCTTACACATAAACACACATTAAAGCTGCATTTTCACAGGAAGCTCTTTCTCTCACACACATTAACACTTAAACACACACTGTGTGGTGAGATATAAAGTAATGGATTATCAGTATGACAAGCTTTACCACAACTAAAGTCAACTTCTTTGCTTTTATTTTACTGAAAACTACTGAAAACCTGCTCATTTAGCAGCACATACACACTCCCATCAACCAAAGTCGATGCAGTAAAAGTAGCATTTTCAACACCGATGACAACAGAACATTCAGCAAATAATTCTATTTAAAAGGATAAATGTCTACTAAAAAGGTACCATTTTCTAAAAGGAGGGCTGCAGGAATATCAAGATGCAGAGATCACTGATGCTACCACAATGCAAAAACCAAGGAGAAATACTACAGGAATATATCGTAATGTTGTTAAAAAAAAAGGCAAATTAAAACCACAATGGGACTCAATCATGAGGAAAAATCTTACAGAAAAGCAAATAAATCACCAACAAGGATGAGGATATTTTAAGACTATAACTTAATGTTGCCATCACAGATCTTCCTTTTTAGTGATATTAAAGAAAATGCATCCAAAAAAATATTCAGTAAAACAAATATAAGTTGTTTCAGAGTGTCCCAAAACACACCTGAAGTCTCAGCAGCAGCAACGACCAAGTTAAGTCTCTTTTATTGGAGGAACAAACGTTGAACAACAGTCAATTTGAAGCCACAAGATGAAGTGGAAATTTCAACCAAACTTAATAGAAAAAACATGGAAAATAAGCCTGGAATATAACGCGAAGTGAAGTCACAAACACACCTGAAGTCTCTGCAGATGCAGCGAGTTTTGTCTCTTAACTGCAGGAATATTAGAGGAACAAACAAACTACATTTGCAGCCACAGATAAAGTGGAAATCTCTACCAAACCTAATGGAAAAAAGGTGGAAAATAAGCCTCGAATGTGGCAGAAATCTAACCTGAAGTTTCTCTACAAACACACCTGAAGTCTGCAGCAGCAGCGACCAAGTGACGTCTCTTTTATTAGAGGAACAAACGTTGCAAAACACTAATTTTGAAGCCACAGATGAAGTGGAAATCTCTACCAAACATAATGGAAAAAAGGTGGAAAATAAGCCTCGAAGGTGGCAGAAATCTAACGAGAAGTTTCTCTACAAACACACCTGAAGTCTTTACAGATGCAGCGAATTTTGTCTCTTAACTGCAGGGATATTAGAAGAACAAACAAACTAGATTTGCAGCCACAGATAAAGTGGAAATCTCCACCAAACCTAATGGAAAAAACGTGGAAAATAAGCCTTGAAAACGGCAGAAATCTAACTTGACGTCTCTGCAGATGCAGCGAGTTTTGTCTCTAAACTGCAGGAATATTAGAGGAACAAACAAACTACATTTGCAGCCACAAATAAAATGGAAATCTCTACCAAACTCAGTAGAAAAAACATGGAAAATAAACCTTGGTAAAAGCCTTGAATATAACGCGAAGTGAAGTCACAAACACACCTGAAGTCTCTACAGTTGCAGCGAGTTAAGTCTCTTAACTGCAGGAATATTAGAGGAACAAACAAACTACATTTGAAGCCACGGATAAAGTGGAAATCTCTACCAAACCTAATGGAAAAAACGTGGAAAATAAGCCTTGAAAACGGCAGAAATCTAACGTGAAGTCTCTGCAGATGCAGCGAGTTTTGTCTCTTAACTGCAGGAATATTAGAGGAACAAACAAACTACATTTGCATGGAAAAAAGGTGGAAAATAAGCCTCGAAAATGGCAGAAATCTAACCTGAAGTTTCTCTACAAACACACCTGAAGTCTGCAGCAGCAGCGACCAAGTTAAGTCTCTTTTATTGGAGGAACAAACGTTGCAAAACACTAATTTTGTAGCCACAGATAAAGTGGAAATCTCTGCAGAACATAATGGAAAGAAACGTGGAAAATAAGCCTCGAATGTTGCAAAAATCGAACGCGAAGTTTCGCTACAAACTTCGCGTTCGAAGTTGTTGAGTAAATTGTATCAAACTCTCTCCGCAGAGCAACGTTCGGATACATTCTGTTGAGTTAATTGTAGCGAACTGCAGCTTTCAGAGTGTTTCCGACACTTTAAAGTGAATTATTGTTACAGATAATAAAAGTGATAATAAAGTGTGTTTTAAAGCCGACCTGGCGCTGGTGCAGTCCTGGTACAGGATCTCGAAGTCCTTCCTGGAGATGAGCTTGCAGCGGTTGACGCCCGGCTGGATGGCTCCGAGCCCCCGCAGGACGCGCACCTGCTCCACGGTGCACACCACCGGCGCGATGTCCAGCCTCTTGAGCTTGGTGTAGACGGTGTGCAGGCCGCCCACCAGGTGCTTCAGGAACAGGTCGAACACCTGCGGCAGGCAGATGAGCTCGTGTCCGTCCACGCTGAAGCTGGCCACTTTGACTCCGTGCACCTCCACTAGTTTGCACTCGCTGCAGAGCACCGTGGAGCCGGAGGAAGTGTGCACCATGCCGGGGGAACCGAGAGCACCCAGAGCTGCACCGCCTCCTCCGGAGACTAGAGGGGCTGCACCGCCGTTACCCAGTCCGGCCAGTGCGCCTCCTGGTCCGGGTCCAGGGAGGAACGCGCTGAGCATGCTGCTGGTGAGCCGTGGAGACAGAGAGTGGGAGTGGGAGTTGGTGTTGGTGTGCGCAGGGCTGGAGGTGCCGGAGGTGTGGAGCGCGTCCGGTGCAGAGCGGTAGAGCGTGGCCGGAGTTGGAGCGCCTGAGCCCGGCGAGAGGAGCGGAGGGGAGCCGGGGAGCGACATGGAGGTGGTGGAAAAAGTGCACTCTCTCCTTCAGTTTTCTTCTTCTTCTTTCTTTTTCCACTTGTGCGAAACACTTTTTCTGCTTCTTTTCCTCTCACTTTTCCTCCTCTTCTTCCACTCGGATCCACAAACACACACTCTCTTGTTATCCGTGCGTGCCAAAGCA
>CAKAKR010009747.1:0-15022 GCA_916700685.1 Adelosebastes latens | reverse complement strand
TCTCCAACTAAATCTCAGCCTATAGATCAAACAGTTGGCTATTAACAGGCTAACGTGGCTTAATCTAACGTGATTCAATCAGATATGTATAGATGTCTGGATAAACAATATCCGGCCACTGTGTTGGACGGGGGAAGACTGAAGGGACATGACGGCGATCAACCTTTATTTATTATGGTATCACAAACGCTCAGATTATAATAATTATTAGACATGTTTATAAAACACACGTTTGTATAACAAGAGATGAATGCATACAAACTTATCAGAATTACAATCCAAACATACGTCAAATTGTATTGAAGTCAATGAGATCTTCGGTTTGTTTTGTGGCATTGACTTTTTGCGAAGTACCCGTATGTGCCGGTTTTATGTATGCTCTACAGGAACGCCCCCCCGGCGGCTTCAATCAGACCTGTCTCGAATTTTCTGTATATGAGTTTAAATCAAAGTTGTTACACTCCTATTTTAATATCATAAACTATACCCGATTTCTAATAAAGCGTGAATAACTACCAGATAAAAAGCCAAACCCCACAGATTATTTACTGGACTATTAACTCCGCTCCAGACATAATTTCCACTCAGACAATGCCTCGGAAAGCTTTTTAAGAGTTAGTTTTAACCTGCGTGGAGAAGCAGATATATGACCGTACACCTACAGAGACTTACAGTTAAACTGGCTTTAATGGACTCTTTATTGCATCCATTTTACGATCCCACAGGGAAAATCTTTTTCATCTGGCACTAAAGTAGATCAAAAATAAACTACAAAAAGTACTTGAGAGTCGTCCGCCACATGTCAGACATCCTCTGAGGCCATTATTCTGTGACTCCTCTTTGAGGCCGGACGGCCAATCAGCTCGACAAGAAACAAACTTTGGCTGCAGTGTGATGCGGCTGTATAATCAGCAGACGACCACTTGATAATGCAGCCGTCTGTTCATTGCCGAGGCAAGGGTCGTCCCCGCGAGGAGCGCTTGTTGGCGGTTCTTTTAATCAGTCTCAGATTAATTACTTTGCAGACGCCAAAAGCTTACACTCAATTAACTGGCGGCTCTCAGATCTGAGGCTGTCCGCGGCGCTGAGCTGTGGCGGGCGACATCAACAGAGAGTGACAACTTCCAGCCTCTTTAAAGAATCGATAGGATTAAGAGCCTTTAATGAGGACCACCACAGAAAATATGAGGAGAGAGGGAAAGAAAGGGACACAGAGGGAGAGGACATTTCAATGAGACATCATTATTTCATCCTCCGCCCCCCGGAGTAGAAGAGCTCTGTCTGTACCTTTAACGGCTCCCGTTCTGTCTGGTCCACTGAGCCGTCCACTGTCTTGTATTTGCAGTCTTTGTCCCTCTGGTCAATGGTGGAGTAACCATCTAATGAGGTCAGAGAACAACGGGTCAGTTAATTCCTCTCCGTCCTCGCTGACAGATCATTTATAGTGTTGGTGTAACCTGTGCGGGGTGACGGACTGAGAGCTTTCTCAGCACCGGAACACTTACGAGGCAAAAGTGAGCTTGGCTCACATACCCCCACTCACTGCTTGACCCCTACTAAAGTAGGGCCAAAGGTTTCGCCCTTTTGGAACTAATGGAACGAGTTCTACTCCGGAAACAAAATTGACGTCGAAAAAAATCAGTTTTTGGCCAAAATGTAAAAAAAAAAATGTGGGCACCGTGGACTTGTAACCCCCAAAAGGCACAACTAGGCCAACCATCATACCAAATTTGAAGTTCTTAAGTTAAATAGTTTCCAAGTTCTGCTCTGGAAACGAAAGCGTGACATGCGAACGGATGGATGGAAGGACAGACACACGGAGCGCTATATAATACCCCCGACTACGTTGTCGCGGTGGTATAATAATCTAATTTAAATTCAGATTATGAAGTCTTTTTTTCCACATACAAGTCTGACTTTGTAGTAGGGGTATTTTCAGTCCTACATTAAATTTCAGCACAATTCCCAAGGGGGGTTCTTAGAGGCTTGATAAATATGGTCCCAGAGGCTTGTAGGAAAACCAACATGATGTACCCTGAGAGGTTGTCTTTGGTTGAGAGGGTGAAAAAAAAAACCAAGTACCTCTAAAAAGTGACTTCTTCACGGCAAAAACTCTTATTCTATCTATCTATCAACCTCCAAGAGTCACAAAATTCTTAAGAGGCGAGAAAAGAAAGACAAAGTTGATCAGAGTTGCAGCTCTGCCCTACGAGATACTAAGAGTGTTTTTATTGAAGTGGGAGAACCACCCACATCTTTCGGGGTTGAGTGTCTAATGAAGGCCCAGCTTTGTACAAACATCTTATCAAGAGAGGGGTCCTTGCACACAGCGTCAAAGAGTGTCACGTCTGAAGTTGTCACAGCGAGATCAGAGCGTTCGGTGGTTTCAATTTTCAGATTAAAAATATCATCTTGGCAACGGTTAAAGAACTAGTGGAAGAGCTGTCGAATGGAACGCACTGTTGGACACTGGAGGAGGATTAGAGGACAGCTAGCTCTCCTTTGGCTGAGGAACGATCATGCAGTCTGGCTCTTACCTGGACCCAGCTCGTCCATAGGTATCATATCACCACTGCCACATTTCCTGGTGCCTGAAAAGCATTCATATGCCATTTGTACACACAAACTGAGTCATTGAGCCAAAACGCTGCTGCTTTTCAGGGTAATGATTCTCGGCCAGTGATTGAATAATGCAAACTGAGAGTGGGCGCGTTTCATGTGCATGTATGGATGCAAAGGAAAAAAAAGAGGGGGGGGGGGGCATGAGGCCAAAAATCCGGACATTAAACTGCTGCGACGCTATTGACTCCTCTGTCAAAGAGATGTTTGTTGTTGGGCCAATGTTCTGCACAAGTCCCCCACCCTCCCCCACATATACTGCTGCTGTTATAGAAAACCTCTAACCCAGTTTTCTGATTGTGGATACAGCTATTCACACTCACATAAGGGGGAGGAAAATTTCCATTATCTTCCGACCCTATTACGTCAATTTAAAACCCACGACAAAAATACAAAAAGAGTTGAGCATCTAAAACAAGCACGGTTCTTTATACTCTGTTTGGAACTAACTTTTTGAGGGTTGAAGGGTTTTGGTTCAACAGCAGCAGTGTGCTGCTCAAAGCTCCAGCTCACATCTCATGTGCTTTATCTTTGACCCCTGTGAACGGGATCACTGCAACACACCACGGCTTCACCACGCAGAGGATGAGAGTAGTAATGTGGCAAGCACAGCGCTTCAATATAGCCATGAGGAAAAAAAAGAGACATGTCCTCAGCAAAGTGGACACACACATTCACACTGTTGTCAGGTTACTGTTAGTATTTTGTTTAAACCTGCTTTGAGAACTACACGGGTGGGATACTCCATGACAGGACTAGGGATGTAAGAAAATATTGAAACACATGAGTATTGCGATATTATGTTTTACGATACTGTATCGATTCTCCAAAACACTGTATTGATTTTTTTATTAATCTCTTTAAAATCGACGGCCTGCCAGCGGACCCGGCCGCTATTCTGTCTTTCGGGGGTTGTAGCGGGCTCAGTTTTAGCTAGAGGCTACTAGCATTAGTAAAAACTAGAAAACCTAAAGTATCCATTGGTACCAACCATGTCATACTTGCATGTCGCGAAGGAGGCTAAATAAAGTTGTATTTCTTAAAGTTAAATATCTTGAGGTCAGAGGTTAAGGGACCCCTTTGAAAATGGCCATGCCAGTTTTTCCTCGCCCAAATTTAGCACAAGTTTGGAGCGTTATTTAACCTCCTACCCAATGTCCCAATGAGCTAGTATGACATGGTTGGTACCAACGGATTCCTTAAATTTTCTAGTTTCATAAGATGTCCGTATCTTCACTCTAGCTCTAAAGCCCGGTAAAACCTCCAGGAGCTTGATTGCTTAATGCGTTAAAATTTAGTGCCGTTAAAACAAATTTGCGTTATCGTGTTATCTTTGACAGCCCTAAAATATATACATACATTTGCATAAAGCAAGCATATGTGCCCACTTTCATGTTGATAAGAGGATTAAATACTTAACAAATCTCTCTTTAAGGTACATTTTGAACAGGAAAAATGTGTCTTTAATTTACGATTAATCGCGATTAACTACGGACAATCGTGAGTTTAATTTGCTCTCTTCTCACTTTGCATTGCAACTGCTGCCCAGCGATCTCCCTCAGTTATCTTTTTTTATTTCTCCACCGCTCAGCGTGAATTGCATACAATTAATCACGCGTAACTATGGACAGTCATGCGATTAATCGTGATTAAACATTTGAATCGATTGACAGCCCTAGGAACCAATGGGCTTGGGAAAGGGAAGTCGCAAAGTATTGATAGACGGACTAAACCAGTTTTGGTTTTGGCCTTTTCTCAGGATTTAGTGACATATAATTGTCATTTTGCTGAAGAACCCTGAGATCTTCTCTGGCTCATCCCACCCACTTGGTCCTCTAAACAGGTGAAAACAGCAACAATCACAAACACACACACTCTGACCAACTGACCTTGGTTCTTCTCCATCAGGGGTAGGGTGGTGTCGTCGTAGCCTGGCTTGCCATTCTTGGTTGCTTTCGGGGTGGCTGTAGCTGTGGGCTGAGAGAAGACGAAGAAGGCAGGTTTACGCATAATATATCTTTAATACCTTGGTTCATACATATGCTGTATTTAAACATTTAATGCCAGCCATATACCAAACGACTTTTCAAGCAATTTCACTGTCGCAGACATATTTTCAGAATAAAATCACAAGAGTTTTGCTAGAGTTGCGGCGCGCTCCCGTCATCTTGATCGTTTTAGTTTTTCTCGTCTTGACGTTCCGATAAAATCAAATGCGTTTAATGTTATCGTAAGCTCAACGACGTGCACATTGTCAACAACCAATAGGAGAGCTCTCTCCAGCACCAAACAGGAAGCACCAAACAGGGTAGAAAGTAGATATGGAGACACTGGTGGAGTTGTGGAGTTAACAAGAGTGCCTCTTTGACATGTCCTCCCATTTGTACCACGATAGAGCGGTGAGTATGCTATATGCTATAGCTAGCTAGCTAACCACAAGTTAATAGCAAACATTCCAGTAGCTAACGTTAGCTTGCAAGTAGCCCCACTCGGGACAGTGGGTGCTAGGTATGCTACTCTCCGGGGATTTCAAAGGCTGCAGCAATTCCACCAGGAGCAGGATGTGACATCATCTCAAAAGGAATCTAGTTGTAGTCTTGTAAATAGTGACCCTGCAAGATCATGGATGTATTAAGAGAAGTGGATACAGCGTTGGAGGCGGGGCCCCGTTTGTTCCTATGACAGTTGCTCAGCGGCGCATGATGCCAAAATGGCTCGACTTCCGAGTAGAAAAGTACACAGATCTTTCGGCGATCTTCCGCATCCATTGGGCCCATGGAGCAGGCGCAGTAGCGTCCGCTCGGTCACATGGCTCGGTCACGGGTCTCATTCACATGAACGAAGGAAGGTAATAACTCTGGATCTGGTTATTAGTGCATTTTACAACTTTTAGGACCTAATGATTTAAATAAGGGCTATTCAAGTGTTCATACTGGGAAGTTGATTTACATTAAAAAAAGAAAATCTGCTGAGTTACAGACGACTCTTTCCCAATGTAAGTCTGTGGGAAAAAGTCTTTTGGGGCCTAATGGCATCACGTGACGGACACGGAAGTTGTAGTACCACCGTTTGGCCACTACGAAAATTGGCATCAATGACCGGCGCTCTTCCTGGGGGCTTGTGCAAGATCCCCAGTCTTTGCGAAATCTTATAGTCTGTCACTAAAAACTTTGTGACTTTAGACACATTGTCTTTAGATGTGAGAGGGTGTCAGACTTTAGGCTTTTAAAAGTTTTTTCAAAGTCTCCTAGTTTATGGTAGGCATTAGTCACAGCTCCGTACCTGGAAGTGGCTTTTGTTCCAGCCGTCCTTGGTCAAAGCGTTCCTCAGCTCCTTATAACTCCAGACCGTCTGCAGCACGTGGGACGCCGCCTTGGTTTCGCGAGCTGATTGGCTGAGGAGGGTGTGGGGACCACAAGGAGGTGGAAATAAATGAAGAAATAATACAGCAATTAAAGTCACAAACCCCGTCTAACCCCCAAACAGTGGCGGCTCGGTGTGCCAGCACGCGAATCAATCTCTTTATTCAAAGACGTGGAATCTCCTGGGTGGCTCCAGGGTCTAGTTTTTAATTCATAGCCAGATGAGTGCACATTTCCTTTCATTAGCTACCTCTGAGCCACCGGTATTAATTACATGCGGGTGGGGGCCTCACTTCAAAGACAGCTAATCTCATGTGTGTGTGAGAGGAAATGCAGCTATTTGGTCTGTGAGCGAACTCTGTATATTAATGCTAGTTAGAGTGACGCTCCGTATGATCAATACTTCACCGCACAAGGACGAGCCTTTGAAAAGTGCTCTTGATCTTAAATTAAAAGTGGGGTGCAGAGTAAACGCACTTCAGTTTGGAATGGTTTCACACCGTGGTTATATAAGACACCTCTTGAAAATATCGGCCTTAATATCTGTTAGTTACCGGGTCGTCGTGGAGAGCCGGGGCATTAGAGGAACGACAGCTCTATTACTATAAGCAGCATCCTCAGAGGCTATAACCCCCCACTATAACAATGCTCTCCACTTCTGAAGGCCTGTTAATGTTGATGTGTGGTGGGCGGCGGTGTGTGTGTGGGCTCAGGCTTGTTAGACTATAGTGTTGTGGTAGACAAGCTCGGGCCATTAGAGACACATTTCATTACCCTCCATGAATACTAATATAAAAGATCAGGATGCAAATTACATTCAAGGTCACGCTATAATTATTACATGTATAATGTCTTCATGGTATGTATCCACACTTCTGGCATGGTTTACATGAATATAAATGTATAGTTAGTGTTTGGTTCACTGTCTGCAATACAATTTGTTTGACCTGTAATATATAAGACTGATGATAAAAGCACACAAGGAAACAGCTTACTCCACATAGTGAGTGTTTGGTAAACTCAGCATTCTTTAGGCAGCTTATTTTGTGATTAAAAAGGCAAACAGTTCTGCCAGTGTTGAGTGTATAATTGTGCATATGCTACTATGCACCTATGTGTAAAAGTAGCCTAATAAATTAGGGCCGTCAAAGTTGACTCGATAATAACGCGCTATAATGCAAAATTCGTTTAAACGCCACTAATTTCTTTAACTCATTAACGTATTCGCGATTTTTAGGTTGCAGCGGCCTCAGTTTTAAGCTAGAGTGAAGTTACTTAATGAAACAAGAAAACCTAAAGAATCCATCGGTACCGACCATGTCATTCTAGCTTGTCGCCGAGGAGGTTAAATATCGCTCTAAATTTTGGCGAGGAAAAACTGGCATGGCCATTTTCAAAGGGGTCCCTCTGACCTCTGACCTCAAGATATGTGAATGAAAATGGGTTCTATGGGTACCCACGAGTCTCCCCTTTACAGACATGCACACTTTATGATAATCACATGCAGTTTGGGGGCAAGTCATAGTCAAGTCAACACACTGACACACTGACAGCTGTTGTTGCCTGTTGGGCTGCAGTTTGCCATGTTATGATTTGAGCATATTTTTTATGCTAAATGCAGTACCTGTGAGGGTTTCTGGACAATATTTGTCATTGTTTTGTGTTGTTAATTGATTTCCAATAATAAATATGTACATACATTTGTATAAAGCAGCTTATTAGCCCACTCCCATGTTGATAAGAGTATTAAATACTTGACAAATCTCCCTTTAAGGTTCATTTTGAGCAGATAACAAATGTGTGATTAATTAGCGATTAATCATGAACAATCATGCGATTAATCTCGATTAAATATTTTAATAGATTGACAGCTCTAGTTACAATTTACTGGACACAGTGAGTGTTTGGTAAACGAAACATTCTTTAAGCAGCTTATTTTGTGATAAAAAGGCAATTAGTTCTGCCGGTGTTGAGTGTATTGATTAAATATTGAATTTAAAATGTTGATTAGCTGGGCATACTGCAGGGCAATAATGAATGCACATCTCTCAGTAATTAATACCTATCAAGTATTCAGCCAAGCCATAGTATAAACAGTATCTTATATTTCTAAATGTTTCAACAGAAATCTGGGGGAGTCAGTTTGAATGGACCCGCTGCAGCTGATAAAATGAATAATAATATTGTTATCTATAATTTACAGGTGATATGAAACCACAGGCTTATGTTGACATTGTATAGACAGAGCTAATTGTAGAATATTGTGAGGAGTGGACTAATTACCAGGCAGCAGAGCCAAAGCTTGTTGTTATTTTTATTTTTTTTATTTTCAACATTTTATATTTTGATCTACACTAACTATTAGTTAATGTCGGAGTGAATTGCATGTAGCCCCCATCACTGAGTAAGTCTCTCTCAGTTTACGTGTATGTGTTTAGTAGGAGAAAGCGAGCACACGAATGCGTCTATATGAGTAAAGCAGATTTGGGAAGGGCCCATTCACCGGACCTTTTCAGGGGCCCAGCCATTTCTGTGAGCGGCCCCGCTCACCATCCACGAGTTAATCGAGGATTATCCGTGATTCAAGATTCAAGATTCAAGAGTTTTATTTGCCATTTGCACCTAAGTACATTGGAATTCTGAGCAGTTTACACCGAGTCAAATTTAAGAAAGGAAAAAAAAAAGGTAGAAAAGGCACAAGGTAATTACAGTACAAAATAATTAGCACATTCAACTCAACACAATAAATAAATAAATTATTAAAATATAAAACGCCCTCAGTGTCGTTCTCGCGGATGGATACGAAAATAAAAATAAGAAATGCTAAAATGGGTCGCCAAATATACTGTACTTGGGCGGCCGTTTAATATATAGGTCAAATTGTGAAACACTGTGTTATGCATCTAATAGCTTTACATTTACATCTTATTTCTGTTTTACAAAACAAATGTTTTTGTTGGGCTGTGTACTGTAGGTACTGAAGCATTCTTCTCATTGGATAGGTCGTTGTATAGCAGCTAAAAAGAAGGCGTGATGAAGGTTGTTTCATAAATTTGTATGATTGAATTTGTGCTCATTCAAAGACGTTTAATTAAATGCTGAATGACTTTAAAACAGCTCAGTGAAAACATCGGTGTTGGCATTAGCAATCGGCCAAATTGTTATTTTAAACATCGGTGTCGGCCCAGAATTTCCCAATCGGTGCATCCCTAGTGACGTATTGTATATATTAAGTCTCACCTGGTCCTGTTGATGGCGACCAGCTTCTCGATGGCCTGAGCCTGGGCGAGGGAGCGGGCGTTTTCAGAGCTGTCGGTGACAATCTCGTGGATGGTGTTGAGGATGGCGACCACAGTGTCCTCCTCCAGATTTTTGGCCGGCCGCTGCTGACCGCTGGGCAGGTTGCTCACCAAGTCCCGCATGGCGTAACTTCCTGTAAGGCCAAGTGTTTTTTTAAGGTTAAGCAGGTTAACAGTGCCGGTAGTGAAATATTAAATTAAAACAATAAGCTAATAATATCAGGTACATTATTGAAAACAGTGTTTTGGGTCTTTGATTCATCTCTGTGAACATGACTGTAAGAGTTCAGACTTGAAAATGATTTGATTGTGTAGTATAAATACTAGATAGCCACTTGATTTGACTGACTCAGACTGATATATTCATATTAGCTTTGGCTGAAAGTTGAAGTGTATTTTTGCACAGAACGAGGACTGTAGATTTTGTCCCCCATCTCTTACAAAGGAATGACATTAGGAAGGGATCTCTTCGAGGCTGGTATGGATTTTAATTGCGATTAATCGCATGATTGTCCATAGTTAATCGTGATTATTCCTACATTAATCACACATTTTTTTTATCTGTTCAAAATGTATCTTAAAGGGAGATTTGTCAAGTATTTAATACTTTTATCAACATGGGAGTGGGTAAATGTGCTTGCTTTATGCAAATGTATGTCTATATTTATTATTGGAAATCAATTAACAACACAAAACAATTACAAATAATGTCCAGAAACCCTCACATAAAAAATATGCTCAAATCCTAACATGGCAAACTGCAGCCCAACAGGCAACAACAGCTGTCAGTGTGTCAGTGTGCTGACTTGACTATGACTTGCCCCAAACTGCATGTGATTATCATAAAGTGGGCATGTCTGTAAAGGGGAGACTCGTGGGTACCCATAGAGTCCATTTACATTCACATATCTTGAGGTCAGAGGTCAAGGGACCCCTTTGAAAATGGCCATGCCAGTTTTTCCTCGCCACAATTTAGCGTAAGTTTGGAGCGTTATTTAGCTTCCTTTGCAACAAGCTACTACGACATGGTTGGTTCCCATAGGATTCCTTAGGTTTCCTTAGTTTCTAGCTTTCAAACTGAGCCCGCTACAACCTAAGTGGTGTTAATGCTTTAAAGAAATTATTGGCGTTAACTTTGACAGCCCTAATAAAAACTAAAACTGAACTTTTCTGTAAAACTAAAACTACACTAAAACTTGCAAACACATTCTGAAAACTAACTAAAACTAAACCAAATGAAATTGAGAAGTCAAAACTGAAATAAAATTAAAAAAATCAAAACCATTATAACCTTGACACAAACAATAACGATCCATTACATTGATGTCAATTTGGAACAAAAATGCCTTTTGATGAGATCTTAAATCACGGTGTGTGTGTTAGCCTTTATTGCGGTTCGTACCGATCAGGTCCTTGTTGCGGCGGTCGATGGACAGGTTGCGCAGGGCGATGGACACGGCTCGGACCACCTTGTCGGAGTCGGAGCGCAGCAGCTCCACCAGGATGGGAAGACCTTTCTCCTTACGCACCGTAGCTCGGATGTAGTTGGACCACTGAGGGGGGGTAGACAGAAGGCAGGGTGTGACTGCTTTTTTATAATTTCAACCTCTAACCACTCAGGTCGGCTGAGTGAGCACACACTGTCAGCAACTTCCTGTTTGACATTCATGCAGATTCAACAGATTCCCACCTGGGAGCTTTACCAGCATGGCCACGCGTCCAGGTGTCCAGGTCAACCTCCATGAGGACATTGATATATGCCTTCATGCTCACACACAGACACAACCATTCAGTCACTAACTACACGACAGCTCAGCTCTGCTCCTTGGGCTTGACTAATTCACAGCATTCCACAGTGGGGCTCTGAGTGGACATGTGCTATGATTTGTCTTAATTTAAACATCAGTAGATTTTTACTTCTCATTTTTTTTGTACCATGAAACATTAAGTTTGACATAAAAGGGTTTATCTTCTAAGCACTGGTACCCCAAGAGATGTAATTAAGCCGAGGAGAGGCGCAGCTGAGCCACTAGGTGGCAGTAGTACGCTTTAAGAAACAGGTCAATCCAGTGGTACAGAACTGAGCAGCAGCAGCAACGAATGAGGAGGGTTAAATAAGAAGTGCTGATATCCTCCCTGGGAGCAGGGACAGGCTTTGTCCAGATGTGACAGTGTGATGGGTTAGCGGCTCCACAGGTTCCTGAGCCTTGCCAGGCATTCTGATCAGCTCTTGCAGGAAAAAAAAAATACACCGAAGGAAAGAAGGATTTCTCCTCCAGATGCTCACCGGAGCTGAAAATCACTACTGCTGAATTATTAACGCTAAATGTGAGACTCACAAAAGAGTTCAGGTGTTTTTTTTTTCCCACTCTGGGTAGAGAGGCTCGACACCGCTGATGAACTCAAGGGATGTGTTTACAGTCTGACACACAGGCACTAAGAGGAGCGCTGATGCGATAATGCTGCCGTGGACTGAATGCAGCCAGCCTGTGCTGAAAAACATAAGTGACCGCTCTCGCCCGAGGTGCTGCTCGTAAACTGGCATCTGACAACTAGCCCTTCCCTGTTGGTAATTCACTGCTGCCTGCGAGCCAGGCAGCCACTCGGCAGCTCCGCGGCCGCTCTAATTGGAATAAATGTCTGATCCTGGCTCTCGAGGTTCTCACATCATCCATCATGAGAGGCAATCATCTAACAGAGATGAAAGTTTGGTGTACATTACTTATCCAACCCTTATCTAGTCATGTAATCCCACTTCTATGGATGGACCTGACTAAAAATGGTACCATCAATGAGAAGTTTGAGCTACTTTCTGTCTGGTTCGATCACGTCTCGGAGATCTATTCCTGCTTACACAATTGCTATACTGTACGGTTTGGAGAGACAGCGCATCTACACCTTTTTAAAGGGGAACACCACCTAAATTAAGAATTCCAGTATGTTATTTCCATGGCCGAGGAAAGTTCAATCAATATTTGTGAACATGAGCTACTCTCTCTCAAAGCCAGAAACCAGAGAAGTAAGTCTCAAACTTGTGAAGTCATAGGGTATAAAGCCTGGAGCTGCTCCATAGACGATGAATGGGAGACCCACAGAATGTTTGTTCTCTTATCTATACCCAAATGAGCTTTATTCTATTGTGATGTTCTCAGTTGTGAAACAGAAAATGCACCCATATACTCAGAACATTCCCCTGGGTGCTCTCAGTGACACCAGTGGGAAACCTCCGGGTCTGAAAAGTGAAGCCAATGAGGAGGTGCCTTAAACTTGCATTCTTTCTAACAGACAGCAGGGGGCGACTCCTCTGGTTGCAAAAATAAGTTTGTTTAGAAGTCCATGAGAAAATGAGCCTACTTCTCTCTTGATTTATTACCTCAGTAAACATTGTAAACATGAGTTTATGGTCTCAATCGCTAGTTTCAAGTCTTCTTCAATACAGCATGATGTTCATTTGAAAGTTAATTATAACCTCTTTGGTCGCCTAAAAATGTTCGGTTGTGCTCCACCCTCTCGTGTCACTTCTGGTTGCAAAAGAACAAGATAGTGACGGCCAAAAATCAAGATGGAGACGGCCAAAAACCAAGATGGTGACAGCTAAAAACCAAGATGGCGACAGCCAAAATGCCACACTCAAGGCTTCAAAACGGCAGTCCACAGACCAATGGGTGATGTCACGGTGACCAAGTCCACTTCTTATATACAGTCTATGAGTGTCACCTATAACATCTCTCCCAATTCATTGTGGAGCAGTTCCACACTTGATACTTGATGACATCACAAATTTGAGTTTTTGAGTTTTAGCACTCGAGTTTTTGGATTTGGGAGAGAGTTGTTCATGTTCACTAATATATACACATATATACTGTATATATATATATATATAATATAATACTAAGACCATAGGAATAACATGTAGGAAATGTTGAAAATGGGTGTAGTTCCCCTTTAAAGCACCTCTGTTTCCTTTCAAGCCCATCAGACTCCAATCACAATCCAAGAAATCCGCTTCCGAAAGGTCAATGATGACAGACGTTGCAAGAATGCAATATAAGAAATCTGAAAGTCAGACAGGACATAGTGTCTACGTGTTGTAACCCTTCCCCAACCCTGGACTCACGGTCCACTGTCCAGCGCTGAGGTTTTGCAGAGCCCCGGCAGCAGCCTCCAGGGTGTTGTAGTTCTGGCTCTCCGTCAGCAGAGATAGGTAGAGCCTCACCACTTCCGGCTGATACAGCAGCTCAAAGCCTGCAGGGAAACACACACACACACACACACACACACACACACACACACACACACACAGGTTAGACTCTCTGGCAAGACAGACAGGCCAATTAGGCTGTGTGAAGGTACCGGCGGTACAGTGCTGAGGTTTATCTCGGACCATAGGGAGAGTTCTTTGGCAACGGGAAACATGAAGAAGCTTGGGTTTAGCACAATGTCTCTGGTAACAGTGGACAACCTTGACAAACGCCACAAAATTTGGATTGCAGTTTCATTTCACAAAGTTTCTGTGAAAATGTACACAACTCCACAGCATACACGGGACAGGAATTAAAGTCTGTCCACTTGGTTTCACAACAGGCTGCAACACCTTTATTAAGGAACGCTGGAACAGTGCCTAGAATCTCTCCTGAAGCATTATGATTGAAAATACTTCAGCATTATAAATGAGGAGAACACAAGAGGGAGAAATTATTGATCCGACCAAACCCAGAGTATTTGAGAGGGAGGTTTATCTCAGTAGCACATAACACATTCCACCACAGTCAATCATTAGGCCTCTCCTCTGATGGAAACGTAATTACATTATCAGCTATTAGACGGAGCAGGCACGGGGAGAGACAGAGGCGTCGAATCACATCAAATCAAATTTATTCATCCGGGTGTTTTTTTTTTTTTCTTATTTTGCACAAACAGGTTTGTCACTAAGTGCTTTACAAGGGATCAACAAGACACGATTGAATTAAAAGGTAGGACGAGGATGTTTCTTCTGTCAAGGTCATGTCGAGCTGTTTGCATCTCTGGAGGGAGTCGTGCATTTTTTAATGGCGGGGCACATCACACCGCAGGAAGGGGAGACATCTCGTCATGTTTTAATGACTTGAGCAAAAACAATTTTTTACTATTCTGATGATCCTGAAGGAACAATTTGACTACTACATGCAGGTTTTTATTTCACATCAATTTTAGGAAGTAGTCGTGCTGAAGGTGTTTAGATCACGTGGAAAATTACCGCCTAACGGATGAGTGCCTTTGCACAACCAGTCATGTTGCAGTTTACATCCATGTCTGTCCAAAATGTAATCAGTTCATCATTTTATCCTATTAGACATTTGTGTAAAATGGTTATAATTAGCAAATTAATTACTGAGTTATGGACAAAAACTAGGGCTGTCAAAGTTAACGCAATAATACGGTAGTAATGCAAATTCGTTGTAACGCCACTAATTTCTTTAACGCATAAACGAAACATGCGATTTTTAGGTTGTGGTGGGCTCAGTTTTAAAGCTACTGGTATCACATGAAGCTAAAAAACCTAAGGAATCAATTGGTACCAACCATGTTATACTAGCTTGTCGAGAAGGAGGCTAAATATGCTCCAAGCTTACACGAAGCGAGGAAAAACTGTTATGGCCATTTTCAAAGGGGTCCCTTGACCTCTGACCTCAAGATATTTGAATGAAAATGGGTTCTATGGGTACCCACGAGTCTCCCCTTTACAGACATGCCCACTTTATG
>CAKAKR010009738.1:21917-42953 GCA_916700685.1 Adelosebastes latens | reverse complement strand
ACACACACACACACACACACACACACACACACACACACACGCACACACACACACACACACACACACACACACACACTACTGTGTGTTGTGTATTTCTTAGTAGCATTGGAGAGGAAGAGAGGATGACCTCTCTTCAGCTCTAATGGTGGCTCAACATTACCGTGGGGCTCATGACAACTAGATAAACAAAAACAAGTGTGTGTGTGTGTCAAGAACACACACACACACACACACTCGATATGACAACGTTTATTTGGTAATCAACAATAACACATTGGAGCAGTAGCATAGCAACCCACACAAACAAATGAAACACAGACACGTTGCTTTTCTGAATTTGAATTCAAATTGACAAGCTGGAGGACAGATGCATTCTCATAACCTTCTAGTTCATGCGGTTAGCCATAATATGATATCATTGTTTCTGCTTGTACTTTGTGTGTGTGCCTGCACGCCGTTGTGATGATCACAATCATTGTTATGGCATCCCTGACATGGTTACCAGATAGCTTGAAAACAAAATATATACAGACAGGTGTCACACTACACACACACAGGACATTTGCTGTAAAGGATTATGGTTAATTTAAGAGGCATTGACTGCTTAAAGTTCTCATCAGAACATTTAACGAGTCTTTGACAAGCCTAAAATATCTTTTCAGCTTTATAAAGTTTAAGCAACAGTGTGTAACATTTCGGGGGATCTATAAGCAGAAACGGAATATAATATTCATAACTATAAATTCATTAGTGTGTAATCACCTGAAACTAAGAATCGTTGTGTTTTCGTTAGCTTAGAATGAGCCCTTCATATCTACATAGGGAGCGGGTCCTCTTCACGGAATCCGCCATGTTGCTCCGCCAAGTTTCTACAGTAGCCCAGAACTGATAAACCAAACACTGGCTCCATAGAGAGCTAGGGATGTCACAGTGAGGACATTTTGACACCGATTAACACCAGTGTTAGCGATTACACTGGACATTTTACAAGAAAAGATGATGCTCAATATCTGTAGAGCGCTTACTTTGATATTTAAAGTGAGCGGAGGGGTACTCAGTTGGTTGCAATCTGCAACCACACCACTAGATGCCACCAAATCCTACATACTGCAAAGTAAAATAGCTTTTAGCTCTGAATGTCCTGCCATTGTGTTGATCAAAACAGTCTTTAAACTCACATACATGCACACACACGCAGTGGGTGAACAGATGACACTTTGATATGGGGTAAGCTTTTATGTCCCTTCTAATGAGGACAGGAAATTCACTCATAAGTTATCACTTAATACATCTATATGAACCAATGCCAAAAAGCCTGGAACAATAAATGCTTGACATAAACTTGTGTTGGAGCTCCAGTGTGTGATCACTGTTGAGAGATGGTCTCTTGTGGCTAAACAAGGAATTACACCAAATTAGTATTGGCTGTATGTTTTGAAGGCACCACTGGTGATTCCCAGTGTGGTTGTGCTTCTAGAAAAATAATAACAGATGAAGCAGCAAGTGTTGTTGTTCACATTTAAATATCAGAAATAAAACATCACAAACAACTAAAGCCAGTAAAGCAAAGAGGGGCCTTGAAGCGATTATTTTTAGATGTAGGTTGATATGCAAAATCAGATACGAAGGGGAAGGATGTCCATGGCCAGCAACAGTGAGTTTTAGCCCAGTACTAAAACTAGGATAAACAGACATAATGTTGCAGAACATTTTGTACACAGCCTGGGGCTGAAAATAAGCCTACTAGCTTTGACCTTCAATCCAAATCTCTGAAAATATGAAGGAGCACGAAACTGGTAAACCCTTTGACACATGCACACCCCAGAAGAGAAAACATTTGACTCGGTAGGTCACGATAACACTGTGGCTGGCAGATCCGTGTCGAGTGCACGACTATGTGTGTGTGTGTCAGTGTGTGTCAGTGTGTGTGTGTGTAGTGTGTGTGAGTGTGTGTGTGTGTGTGTGTGACATGTCCTGATGAGGCAGTTGATTTGGGCTGCTAGCAGGGGGTACTCTAATCTGGCACGCACTCACTGGCACTGCGCTACCTAGTTATTCCACTGACAGCCACTGCCCTGGGAACAGGAGCTCAGGCTCACGCACACAAAGCACACAGATTCGTATACAAAATACACACACACGAAATACACACACACGTTCACAAAAACACACACACACACACCCCTCTCGAGGCAATGTTCTTTCTGATCTCGCTTTGGGACTGGTGGGGACAGATGGGTGAACAGTGGGAGTCTGGGCTGCCATCACTCGAAAAGCAAAGGCATGCACGCACAAATACACATTACACACACACACGCACGGACACAAACACACACAGGATCACAGGATCACCCTGACTTGGTCGGAAAGTGGCAAACATACAAACAGACAGGCTAAAATGCTTACGGAAAAGTCTAGCTTGCTCTGTCTCACACAGGGACACATACATCAGCTAAGCCACAATTACACGCATACTTATTAACTTGTAAACATGCTCTCATTCACACCCACACACACACACACACACACACACACACACACACACACACACACACACACACGCACGCAGACAGGATTACTAGAAACATGCATACTTAACCATTTGTACCGCACACTGCTCTCAACTGTCCCTCTGTACATGCAGTTCATACAGAGTTTATGACACAGATAAAGAGAAAACATGTATTTTTTTATTTGACATTTATTTAACCAGATTGGTCTCTCGCAAATAAAAATCTTGTGAAAGGTCCAGTGTGTAGGATCTGGCGGTATTTAGCGGCGAGGTGAGGAGATTGCATCCAACTGAATCCTCTCCCGTGTGCCAAGCGTGTAGAAGAACTACGATGGCCGACGTAAAAGCGTGAATGTCCTTCTCTAGAACCAGTTGTTGTAAGAGTAGCGTAGGTCATTTTGGGCAGAGCCAGTGCGTAGAGTGTGTGTGTATGTGGAAAGTGAGTGGTGAAGCAAGAGAGAGAGAGAACGGCGGCAGCGAGTAACGTAATCGACTCCGGCCCAAGCAGGAAAAGTTACGAGTTTGGTTTGTCTGTTCTGGGCTCCTGTTGAAAAATGGCGGACTCCGTGAAGAGGACCCGCTCCGTATGTACAGTAGATCTAAACGGCTCATTCTAAGCTAACAAAAACACAATGACTCTTATTATCAGATGATTATACACTAAAGAAAACATAGTATATTATATTCCATTTTTGCCAATTGATTCCCCTAATTGTTACACACTGGTCCTTTAAGTTAAGCCTTAAATAGCAACATAAATATATGACTCGAAAGAACACAGAACCAACATTCAAGGACATATATAAAATGTTTTCAAACACAAAAAAATGCTCAATTTCTCAGCAGAGAAATTAAACTTTGCATCAAAACAATTGCACTTGTCCGTTTCAGTCCTTAAAATGCTCACACTTGCACACACACATGCAAACTGCGATTTTGCACCTTTGTTATGTTTCACAAATCAGAATGCAACCAACACAGCATGAAGAAAGACTGCAGCTCTGTGCATGGATGATCAGTCTTGACCTTTGGGAACAATATGTGGTGAAGATAATTGAAGATGAAAGGCCCACTTACTAATGATGAGCTTTTAGCTGGATCTTCATTCAGCTATGACATCACATGACCGAAATATGAACTTTTAGTCGGGTGACAAAAAAAATAGCGATTAAAAGCTCTGAATCATTAGTAAATGGACCTTTAAGCTTAGATTGTCTTTCCCTAAAACTGCTTCTGTTTTGTGGTCACTAACTGTAGTTAGATTATGATGCCAGTTAATTCCCCACTGGAGTAAAAATAGAAAATGTAAGGTGCCACAGCATAGGCTAAATACTTATCATCATGTGTGCGCGTCTTTCTGTTGACTCTGTATGTGTCCTCGACATAACGTGTCAACACATTGACATTGTTACTGCAACCTGGCGAGCAGGACAAGTCTATCTATGTAGATTGCCTGCTGTCTATTCAGCAGTTAGCGTATATCATCAGATATTTTTAATATAACTTGACCTACTACACCAACTGAATTTGACACGGCTGGAGCAACAGCATGAAATTAGACTCTTTCTGTTGCTTTGGATTGTTATGTATTTCAGGGCTTTTCCTACACAGAGAATTTAAGCTGCCTTGCTCAGATTTAGGGTTTCCTCAGGCTATTACTGAAATAATTCCCCTTATTATAGTTTATTATAATGTTATTTCAAATCAGTAACTTGTAAGTTTACCACAGAGATCCGTCAGCATACAGACAAAACAAATCACATGAGCTCCTGCACATCACAATCACTAGCATCAATATCTTGGAAACATCTCCTCTACACCTTCAAATTATAGATTATTATTATTATTAGAATTATTATAGATTATGCCTATTATAGTATTTCTCTGTTGACTCAGCAGGACTACATTTCAAACATTTTTACCTGTAGCCTCAATATCTGACTTTAGCTTGATTGCTCAACTCCTTCACATAGCTTTGTGGTAGAATGTATCTGATTATATGTTAATATTGCCGTTGCTTAGCAGCGGTGTTCTCACGACTTAACGCCAAGCATATTGTGTACACGACTTCCCATGTTGTAAACACAAACACACAAGTTTCATTTGAAGGCACCATATGAGCAAGAGGGTCAAAGTTCAAGGCACAATGTTATGATGAAGTAGTATGTCCCAATTGTGTGCATACTGCATGCAACAGTATGTACTAAAAGTAAAAAAAAAAAGTATGTGATTTGGAACACAGTCCATATCATAAACTTTAACTTATTCATGTCTGTAGATTATATTGTTGAATAAAACACGGTAAGACACGCATATCCAGTGTCCAATAGGATTGGTGCTGGATAAAAGAAATATAGCAGAATAAAACAGATAGATCTGCACACTAAATAGCTCCCGTTAGAAGGATTTTTATTATGCTGTAACATTTCGAGCACCAGGCTCTTCCTCAGACTTCCTTTATTAGATTATTGTTCGCCATAAAACTATCTTATTGACGCATTACCGCCAACAACTGGACTGGGGTGGTGCAGTAGACCATAGTGAATTATGGGATACTCCTAGCTCTGACAACCGCTCCGGTTAAGTGTGCACCAAGTGAGGGTTAAGTGTCCTGCGTGTTGGCATTTTGCAGATGTAGGCTACTTTTGCGACTCATGAATATGTACACCGCAAGTGTGGGTAATGGGTATAAGGACAGACTCAGTCTGATATCATGTCTGGACCTCCAAGCTACTCTCAAAATCTGTAGCACTTTCAGAGTAATTCACTTTTTTTTTTATCTCTATTTTGCACTTCAACCCTATTAATCATTGCCTTTATGCATTGCTGACTCTGCTCATATTCAAATAATAATTTATTATGTATTAAATTATCTGAAACTAGATAAGATGAGCAGGAGGGGGCATCTCTTTAGATCAATTACCTCTGAGGAACATTTTAATTTTTCATCTCATTCCATTTCATCACGATCATCCTCTGCTCTCTATCATTAAAGTTGCATCATCTATAAGCTCATTTTACCCCATGGGAGTGCAGTGGCATTACATTAGGCTTAGGTCCTCTAATGAGTGAATATTGCTCACGGCTCTTCATCCTCATTCTTCTGCTCTCTTCTTCTTCTTCCTCGACAGGCTGGCAGTAGCGGCTACCACGAAGGAGGAGGCAGAGCAGTTACTTGGAAAAGAGAAGCTTCAAGGTGAAATTCTCAGGTACGGAAACAACCAGAGTGAGAAGAGACAAATAGGGTTTTTCCATTCACATGTGCTGGCTTGGTTCGACTCGGTTTGACTCGGCACGTCAGCCCAGCATGGCAGGGATTTATATCTTCATTACAACAGGGCTACGGTGTGTGTGAGTATGGCAAAAGGAGCAACTACAAAACAGTGGATAACACATTTAATTTCCTAAATTCTGCACAATAAAAGCCTCCCGGTATATTTGCTGCCACTTGTACTCTTCTTCCCTGCAATATTAGTAGAGTTGATTTTATGAAGAATAGCCGCTGACAAAGCATCGCTATCTCAGAGATAAACATTTAATTTCCTATACAGTTATCACAATAAAAGTCCCTTGTCATTTTGTTATTCAAAAGCTTTTATTATGAAGCAGCACAATCAGGAAATGTTGGGTTTCCATCAGCAGCAACAAAAGAGAAACAGTAAAATAGAGCAGATATCTGGATGGAGGAGAGAAACTAAACCTCGGACCACAGAGATTCAGTCAGAAGCTACAAAAGTATTAATAACGTCTCTCTGGTCTCCTGCTCAGAGTTGAGTCTCGCTTGCAACCTGCTCGCATCACACGTTTGTTTGAGGGAAGAAAGGTTATCGTCACTGGTTGGACGCGGCTGGCGAGACGTCATCACAACCCAGCTTGGAGGCGGGTCAGGTGCACTTTGGCCCGACTCTGGAGAAGGTCCATCTCGGGCGCGGCGTGACACAGCTCGGCACGCTAAAACTGGTGATCGAAACGCAAATCAGTGCGGCATGGTTTAACTTGGCGCGGCCATAAGTCCCATCCATTATCTGTAACCGCTTATCTTATTCATTCAACCATTCACGCTCACATTCACACCTACGGGCAATTTAGAGTCACCAATTCACCTAACCTGCATGTCTTTGGACTGTAGGAGGAAACCGGAGAACCCGGAGAAAACCCACGATATCACAGGGAGAACATGCAAACTCAGAAGTTGCCCCAAGCCGGGTTTGAACATGTGACCCTCTTGCTGTGAGGCGGCAGTGCTAACCACTACACCACTGTGCCATCCGCCCAGCTATAAGTGCCAATGCAAAAGGCCTAAAAGACATGAGAGAGTGGGGGGGTAGGGTAACGTGATAAAGGTTTGGTAAAGCCAAAGCACAATGGAGATGAAACACAAAAACAAATGAAGAAAAAAAACAAACAAGTAAAGTATTGGCCGGCATCACTCTGATTGGCTGTCAGCTCCTTGACCAGATGCATGGCAGGAAGGCCGGAGCAGATGGGAAACAACTGTGTGAAATGATAGAGAGAAAACAGTAAAAGGGGGAATGCAAAAACAGAGGAGAGAAAGTTAATTCAGCTGACCCACATGGTTATTTCCTGGAAATAAAGTGAGAGATTGAAAAAGACGTGACAGGAAAGGAGCAGAGGAGAGAGGTGGAGGTGAAGAGAGAGTGGGAGGGAAGGAGACGAGACGTCAGGGGGGAAGAAAGTTTTTCAATCAGGCCGCTGACATTGAAAGCTGCTAAATGAGTAAACCATCGGGTGTGCAAACGCATGCAATCTCTTTCTCCCTCTCTGTTTTTCACTATCTTACCCTTATCACCGTTGACAGATCTGGCTCATATCTGTTCCTCCATTTGGTGCTGTCAGCCTTATGATTTATGTCATCTGACATTATAAAACTGGCTCTCGTGACAAGCAGTGCCCGTGCTCTCCTTCACTCTGCACGCACACACACACTCAGGCGCCACGGAGAAGCTCAAAAGTCTCCCCTCTCATCCCGTCTCGTCTTGAACTCCGTTCATTTTTGATCACCTTAAGCCACAAACCCTGAATAAGAAAAACAACAACCACTCAACCCCGCTGAGCTCTCAAAAACTGTCACGTCACTTTGCACGCAAGACCCAGCAACGGTCATGACGTTTGTCTGTGCAGGCTTGTGTGTGTCCGTGCAGGTGTGTGTAACTGCAATGTGCCGCATGTGTGTCTGTGCGCACCCACCTGTGTGTGTGTGTGTGTGTGTGTGTGTGTGTGTGTGTAAGAAAATAGGAAACTGTTCGGTGTGCTCTCGCCCACATGTTCCTTCAAAAGTGTTCTTGGAATAACAGAATGTTCTATTCCAGCACTCTAGTTTTCCACGTCCGCGCTTTGCATGGGTCTGTGACTTGACTGAGCATGTGTGTGTGTGTGTGCACGTACAGTATGTGTGTGACTTTGCGAGCTGAGCTAGTGATCTTTCATGTTGCTCAAAGTGCTTTTCGTCTGAACATATTTCATTGAGAGTGAGAGAGATGGAGGAGAGAGAGAGTGCTGTAAAACATGGCAGTGCCCTTTTTTAAGGACATGGTGCTTACATCAGTCCTCAGTTTCCCTCAGGTCTCATACATTCACCTGTTTTATTTATTTTATGTCCTGCCTTCTTTTTATCTCTATTAATTATCAGTTTCTACCTGTAATCATTCTCTGCATCTGTGTAAGCCTATAAATTACAAAATAACTGATTTCATAACAATCCAAGCTGTTTAGTGCAAGTCATTTGAGAGCATTCAACCACAAATTTGTAAGGGCAGAATTAGATTTTTACGGACAGAATTGTGAGCGCAACAAGGGGAATTGTGTAACTACATTTTCATAATTATTTCATAATTATTAATCATTAGCTGCTCAATCTCTCTTTGAATGAAAGCTCAAACTGAGTGTATTCTGTTCAGTTTGACCCGGATGTGAAGTGCCATCCTGGTGCTTTTTAACCACCAAATGGAGAGACGAAGAAGTATTTGGTGTCAGTATTAAAAAAAAAAAAGAAGTTATAATCACATATCAGTGTTAATTTCGTCACTGAAAACTATGAGTAAATATGTTCGTCAACAACCTTTTTTTCTCCATAATGACGAGACGATGACGAGATGGCAACAATGTGAAGATGAAAGAAAAGATTAAAATGTAGTTAAAAAAAATAAAAATAATTGTATATATATATACATATATATATATACATATATATTTCAAAGAAATAAACATATTTTCAGTTCTGTTTCCGGTGCTGTGCACACCATATCAGGACAACACCGGCAGCAGCACACAATGCTGTAGCACAGTCAGGAGGACTCGGAGTAACTTACTTAAGTTAAAGTTAACAATGACAAAAACAGGGCTTGGGAGAAATAAACAAGGTGATATTTTGATCAAATTCAGAATTGATCAAATGTATTTAGTTGAGAGGCAGACAAGAACTTTGAGGAGAGAGAGATGACATGAAACAGGATCAAGACTGCACGCTCAAAACTGATCCCACTGCAGGAATCTGGGCCCTCAAATGTTGGCTTGCAGACTAAAATAGTGCTTGAATTTGTTCTGTGTTCATTCAGTTCTTGTGTCGTGTATATACTTCCATATTTATCTGTCTCACAAATTTAAATGTGACAAAAGTAGTTTGAGGTCAGTAATTGTCAGACTGAAACTGCAGAATCGTGTCTACCATGTGGCTTTAGGTTATGACATGCAGTATTTTCAGTAACAACTGGGCAACGCTCTTTGCAGGGAAGGATTTTAAAACCTCTTCACCACTCTATCCAGGGAGGGTTGTCACAGAATGTACAGTCGGTGTGCTCTTTTTCAGAAATGCTCTGCTTCAAAAGCCCACAGTTACACACATTCACACCAGGGAGCAGGAACCACAGTCCTCTGCTCTTACACACCGATAATCTCCACTGGAGCATGTGGGGATTAAGACTCAAAGTATTTGTTGGGGAATTTCCCCCCCAGTTTTGGATACAGTCTTTCCGAACCACACCTTTAATGGTCTTATTCACACACTTGTCACTTCAAAGGCACTTGTTAACAGCCACCTAGGTAGCTATTAACAGCACTGTCTCAATCTTAATGTGACAGCTCCCATAAGATGTTCGGATGTTTTAGCCATTTGTAAAGTACTGTCAGTTTATTGAGACCAAGTAATGAAATGCTCTGTGTTTGTGTGTGTCAGAGGAGTGTGTGTGCGGCAGCAGCAGGCCCTGCGAGCGACTCTCTCTGTGCTCCGATCCACTGCCAGAGAGCTCACAGGTGTACGGGGTTTCCTCAGCCAGCTGATGGGGGTCTGGCAGGCCTTCAGATCTCAGATACTGCAGCACAGCACACAGGTGTTCTCAGGTAACACACACACATACACCACCTTAAGTATAAACAGAGTGAGAAACAGAGGTTCAGATGTATGAGGGTAATTTATAGGACAAGCGAGACAGAGAGTGTATATTAATACAGAGCTGGAGTGGACATGAAAGAGAAATGTTGGAAAAAAGGAGCAAAAAGTCGAGCAAATAATCTCTCAGAAGGAGTAAATATTAGTTTAACTGTAGCGTGGACTCTTTTAGTTCTGAGGGCAGCACCTACAATGGATGACTATGATGTGTTTACAGTCACTACACAAACTCTTGTAACCTTTAGGCAGGAAAGAATGTGTGTGTGTGTTCATGGGTATATGTGTGTAAAGGCTGTAAACTGATGAATGTCTTACTATAAATCTTAAAGAGACTTCAAGCAAGAGGAGCAGAACTGCAGGGTGTGTGTGTGTGTCAGTGTGTTCATCGTTGACAGTAAATACCCAAAGGAGAGCTAACCTCCGGCTCACCTCATGGGTGGGTCTTTTTCACTCTGCTGCACGTTCCAAACAGCTGCCAAGTGTGTGTGTGTGTGTGTGTGTGTGTGTGTGTGTGTGTGTGTGTGTTAAGCAGAGAGGGAGGGAACGACGGACAATTTGACCGAGGAAGAAACAGAAAGCAGTCTGTTGTTTGTATTGATGCCGTCCGTGTGAGTATGTGTTTGTTCAGTGATGTGAGCATGAAAGGCAGCTGCTCCACGAACCAACACACGCAATAAAATACACACCCAGGAATGCACACTCACACACACGCATATAATCACGCATGCCCGCAATACATTACGATCACAGAAACTACCCAGACTCACACACTCAGGAACTTAATTTAGGGATTATATACTTTATCTTGTCGTAAACTGTGCTTTTTAATGCATTAAGTTGTCTTGTCTCCCAAAAAGCAACTATTTGTATTTCATTTGTTATTTTTTCATTTTTGTTTTGTCTTGTTTTTGTATAGCTTAAACAAAGTACTGAATGAGTAGTTTTTCTATTTAATTCAATGCCTTATTGTTATCTACTCTTTATTATGTGAAAATCGTTAATAAGGACCGAAATAAATGACTACTACTACTACTACTACTAATAATGTGAAAATCTACCCTTTTATAAAAAAAAAGATGGTTTTGTAGAAACTAGACTATTATAATACAGCAGTAATTCAACAAATTTCCTGTCTTTTAATCACCTTTCATATATAATTTGTCTAATTTAATCACAAAACAACCTCATGTGATTTGTAAATGTGTATCAGATAATTTCTGTGACCAAAGCTGCCACATGTTTTGTTGTGATAAGTAACTTTTACCGAGATAACATCTGAGTTTTCATTTACTTATTTAGCTGCACTTTTGTCCTGTGTGTTTACAGATCACAATACCACAAATGTGATAGTAATAAATTATTTATTAGTTTATTATTACTTTATTTGACAGGGACACTACATATAAATAACATTTCTGAAAATAGGCCAGAGTTAGCCAGAAAGGTTAATTTTCATCTGTAACAGGCAATAGATAAAACACAGACGTGAAGAATAAAAGCATTGGAAATGCAATCAACATTAAAAGCGATGAAAAAGAAATGCAGATACAAACAGAGCCTGCACTACGTAGAGACGAGAGAGACCGCTCTTATAACACACAGAATCAACAAAAGCATGATGGCATGATAGTACAAACAACTCATAGCATGACAACACAGTGTCAGGACTGGTGAATAGCAGTTGTTACACTAATTATAATAATGACAAATAAGACAACACCTCACTGTTCTAGTGTTCTAGGTTATTAATGCTGTGGAGAAGGAACGGTAGTTGGCACAGTTTCTAATGTGTTGTGTTAAGTTGTTCCAGTTCTGGGAGGCCCTGACAGAAAAAGCAGATTGACCCAAACTACTTTTTTAGGAGTAAGACAATCTCCTCTAGTTGTTGTTTTAACTCTAACTCTAAATAAGAGCAACAAGACACAACACGTAACTCCAGGGGGGGGAGCAGGGTGACGCAGCACAGAGCTTAACACAGCACCTATGAGACCCCAAACCGAGCCCAGAAATAGAATGAACTCACAGTGCTCAGGCCAGGACGTACAGGAACTGTAATCAGTATATTAATCAATGCAGAGCTGGGCCTAGCAATTATTTACATTATTGATTAATCGTTTCATCCATAAAATGTTAGAAAATATTGACAAATGGCCATCATTATTTACTGAAGCCCAAGATGATGTCAGCATGCTTGTTTTGTCCGGTCCAAGATATCAATTTACGACAAAATAAGGCAAAGATAAACAGCAAATTCTCCCTAATGAGAAGCTGTAACCAGGGAAATTAACAATCCTTCAATTATCCAAATAGTTGCACATAAATATATCAATGCAAAACTGACTAGCGATAACATTTAAAGGTACAGTGTGTAGGATTTGGGAGCATCTAGTGGTGTAGTTACAGATTGCAACCACCTGAGTACCCCTCCGCTCACTCCTACTTTTCCAAGACTGTGGTAACGTGAGCTGCCGAGTGCAAAACCGTGGTAACACCGTTCACCTCGCTCAGAGGCCACCCTTACCATAATAACACTACTTTAGGAGCAACGGAAGTCAGACAGTGGCTGGCGGTACCACGATTTTGCACTCTGCGGCTCACGTGACAACAGTTTCACAAGCGTGTCAGAGTATTAGCACACGGTGGCCTTCAGGTAACGTAAAAACGTGAAAGGCTCTCTCTAGAGCCAGCGTTTGGTTTGTCCGTTCTGGGCTACTGTAGAAACATGGCGGACTCCATGAAGAGGACCCACTCCCTATGTAGATATGAAGGACTCGTTCTAAGCTAATGAAAACACAACGATTCTTAGTTTCAGGTGATTATACACTAATAAAAACATGAATATTATATTCAGTTTCTGCTTATAGATCCCCCTGAAATGCTACACACTGTTCCTTTAATGTTTAATAGCTTTATTTCTGCCGTATGTCCTTGGAAATGGGCCTGAACCCGGCCAGAATGTGTGAGACCTTCAGGCATCGTTGGACTGAGTTGCAGACCTCTACAAAGCACACACCTTAACCAGTCACCTGCATGTGACTTCAAACTGATATGGGCGTTAGCTGGCAATTAAACCGTGCTACCTGTCTATCAGCGTCCTGTGGTTAGCGTCAAACAGCAGAAGAAAGGAGGAGACGGGGAAAAAAAAGACAGAGAAACATAAGGAGGTGGCCTAATGTGAACAGATGAATGTGGTTTATGGTTAGGTAGAGAAGAAGAGGGAGGAGACGAGAGAACAACCTCAAGGGGTGTGGAATTTTACCGAGAACAGGACAAAGACGAGCGCTGAGAGCAGAGGGAGATGAAAACATATTTGATCTCTGTTCATTTTGTGCAGATGTCAGCATTTGACTTCACTGACAGTTTGATTTGAAGAGTTTTGAGAGTGTGGGAGTTTTCATTCAGCGTTTTGGAAAAGAGGATAGAGGGTTGACAGGGAAATCAAGGTGAAAGGCCATGACTAAGTGTGACTAAGCGTGTATGAATCTGTGTGTGTGTGTGTGTGTGTGTGTGTGTGACCGATCCCTGAACCGCAGCCATCTGCCAACACCCTGGGCTATCCTTTGACTATATGGTATCTATTTACCCGGAAGCCTACTTTCTGTGTGTGTGCGTGTGCGTGTGTCAGCAATAGAGCAGCAATATAAAAACATCAAATATACTGTATTCTCAGTAAAGACTTTTCCTTTCCATCGTCTCCCTGTCTCCACGTCTGTCTGTCAGCCCTGTAGTGTGACTATGTCATATACTGCTGTCAAGAGTGCTATTATGTAAATGTTCATGTAAGAAATGTATCTGTGGCAACATGCATAAATCATTGAAAGATTTATGGACTGCATTAGAAATAAACTGATTCCCTGCGGCCCCAGATAAAATATGTGCGATCAAGTTGCGATTAATCACGATTAAATATTTGAATAAATTGACAGCCCTAATAATAATGTTATTGAAAGTTATGTGGTATAATAACGAGTATAACAAGCAAGAAAGTCCACTACTGGCGGGTGGACGGAGGGGAGGTAGATACTTTCCCTCAGGGAGCCGCTGTTCGTGTCCCGTGTGAAACGTAGTAATTTAAAGCCAAACCATGATGTTTTTTAGTAAACCTAACCCAGTAGTTTTGTTGCCTGAACCTAAATAAGTGTTGTTGCATTTTTTGTTTTGTTTTGTTTCAATTTACAACGTTAACCACATGTTTAAACTATTTAAAACTGCGACCGTAATCCGGGAGAAAACATATTTCCCTCAAAACGTAATCGAGAATGCAGTTTAGTTGTATGGAAATGTAATTTTATGGGAGACAGGATGGTTCCCTGACATATAAGCATCAACTGGATTACAGTTTGTATCTAAAGTAGAGCTAAAATGAGTCTCTTTACTGAGCCATATTATAATAAAACAAAAAACAGGTTTCTTTGTTAGTTTAGCACAACTTTGTAAGTTTCTGGGAGGACTAATGTTAAATTCCACAGTATTCTCGTTGTAACAGCTGCACTCCTCCTGGTCTCTGCCATCCAGCACTTCCATGACTTTTTACGTGCTGCTGTGGTTTAGAAGTTGGAATTGCTTTTATTACGCATAATAAACTAGGCAGACACCCAAAAATGTTTGTGGTACCCGACCACTTAAGAGTCATATTATAGTTATGTAGACTCTCGTAAGAATTCCAAGCTGTAGCTGTTTGTGTGTTAATAGGTAACTGTAAAGGTAGCTGTAATCTACAGGACCCTGTAGTGTCACAGGGTCCTATAGATGACACTACAGTTAGCTCCTTATATATTGCCTCATACGATGTAAATCCCAATATAACTGGAGGCGCCGGGTGTGTCTATGTGTGCTTGTGTTGGTTGGAGAGAGAATGTGTTACCAATTATTGTTAATTGCAAATTATTTCATGTTGAAATCAGTTAATTTATAGTCTGTTACTGCATCGTAGTTAATTGTGAGTGAAAACTTTCATCAGTTGTTTGGTACTATGTTTCTTCATTTTGAATCTATTTACAGTAATATCTTTGCCCATCAAAAACTGGCCAATGACATGACAGAATTTGTTTTCTTACTCTTACTAGGCTGTGGAGCGAAGATAATATAATAGAACTCAACGGAAACTGCAAGTATAGTCTGTTCTTTTCACAGTTTATGTAATACTGAGATATTTTCTCTTTCGGTATCACCCACATCTTTTTTTTACTTTTAAATTTCCTTGTAGATCACTCATACAGTGACCTTTTCTTCTGACAGCTGTGTAACATTGATCCTGTTTTTGCTGACTTCTGTTGTCATTAGCATTTCTTTGTCTTCCAAGTGACCACATTAGCCTTGTTTTGTTGAGTGTAGCTGCCTTATAGCAGAGACGGTACAGAAAGGAGACAGCACACTGAGAGTCTATTTCCTGTATCTGTGTTACATTGGTTTTGCCACTGTCCCGCCCCTTACGAAGACTAGCAGCAGGTCCTGAGTGTATTCACCCCGATGGGAGAAGTGAACTTGAGCACAGATTATCACTGATTATTTCGTCCCCTAGTCACCAAAGTAAATATTGGACTCATTTTTCACAAGCCACATATCTTCACAACAGTCTGACACTGAAGGTCTTTTCAGACGGTAAGCGACACTGAATACTTGCTTGGATCCACAGGATCTGATTACCCTCCTCATGTGAATAGACAGACAGACAAGCGCTCCACAAGTAAACGCCAGGTGCTCTATGTGTGGTGACCATGGAAACGGCTTCTGTGCACTACTGTATGTATCCCTGTGTGTTTTATCATATATCCCTAATCACAGCTCGATTCGTTGACATACAGTATAGTGGCAATAATAGTCTTTGATGCCAACCACAGACTGTTACTGTTGACAGCTAAAAGCATTGTTGTTAAAAGTTTACAAAACGTTACCTGATACATCCAGTTGAGCCGATGCTCTCTCATGCGAAAGCCCTCCTGTTTATGTACCGAAAAACAGTTATATATTTCAAGGAACTCACAAACGGCAAGGATCAGTTCCTCATCCATTGATTTGCACTGTGCGTCGCCAAGCGTAGAAAAAAGTTCAAGACAATTCAACTCTGGCAGCGGGCGGGCCTGTGCATGAAACGAGCATGATGGGATTGCGCCCGCTTGTTGCACCGCCTGTCGGATCGCCTGCGCCTCGCTACCTGCCCGCATGCCTCTCATTGATCGCGTCCCACCTGAAAAGACCTTAAAATTGCATTTTTTCAGACAGACAAATCAGACAAAAAGAAAATTAACGCTGTTCGTGACCTGCCTCTGACTCAGCAACCCAAAGCGTTAACGTTAACGCCGAACTGTGTCAAAATTTTAAGCTAATGTTTGCGAACGCCCTTGCTAACTAATTTGCAGAATGCAAAATATTACTATAAGCTGTGTAAATAGCAAAAGAAAATATAAATACATTAGACCGCGCCCAGCCTTTGGAGACAGGAAGTGTTTACCATTTCATACCATTGGTGCAGCTTGTAATGCATCATCTTTTGTTATAGAGCGTCTTTGCTTATAGCTAGCTAACAGTTAACCATCTGAGCACCACTTATTGCATGATTCAGTATATTTGTTGGATGTTTTTGAATTGGTACAGACATCTACTACCACCAAATCTGTGGCAAGCAGCGCAATTTATCTACAGGGACTCTTTCCTGTTATTACTATGTTAATGCAAGGAAACCTGGCTAAATATGTTGATTATGTTGGTGATTTGCCATAAATATCTGAAGTTATAAGATATTCTCCGCACTTAAAACCTTCCCTGGTCTTAATGGTGTTTAAAAGATTGTTGTGAGGACCAGTCAATATGTCAAAGAGGAGGAACGCATTAGTAGTTGTACTACCAGTTTTGAAAATTGCAGTAATGGCAGTCACTACAGCGATGCATTGTGATTGACTTTACAGTAGATAAACTTGATGTACTTTAACTGCAGCACTGCAAATCTGCCCTGCCCAGTAACAATACTGTAAAACTGTTACTGTACCTTGATGGCCAGCTGCCAGTAAGTTGCTGTAATATTTACAGCCACATCTTATTGCACTGTGTGTGTCTGTGTGTGTAAGCACTGTGACACATAATAGAAGCACTGTAGAGAAAGGCTGGTTTGCTTTCATTGCAGAGTCTTTCTGCTCCATCAAGTATTTATACAACCATTTCTGTTTGGACGTGTCCGTTACTGTGTGTATTCTTTGTGTGGTTTTGTGCTGCTTGTGTGTCTTTCTGCAAGTGGTTT
Source organism: Adelosebastes latens (assembly GCA_916700685.1). NCBI lineage: Eukaryota > Metazoa > Chordata > Actinopteri > Perciformes > Sebastidae > Adelosebastes > Adelosebastes latens. The sequence continues at coordinate 25,802 of CAKAKR010009738.1, read as the reverse complement.
TTGCACAAATTCTGTATTATTGTGTGAGTCTGTGAGCTTCCGAGTGTCTGTGAGTGAGTGTGCCTGTGTGTGTGTGTGTGTGTGTGTTGCGTTACCCTTCCGGACCTTGTCATGTCACAGTGACCAGAAAGCAATTATCGGTGTATTGCCGCTTTGAGGAGGACCTCCTACACTCCCCTCTTCCTGCTGAGAGAGAGCAAGAGAGAAATAAGAAAACAAAGCCATAGAAAGAGAGGAACAAATAAATGAAGAAAGACTGAGAGGAGAGAACGATGAAGGAGATAAAAACAATGAGAGAGAGAGCGAGGAAAACAAAGACTTGGAGGAGGAAAATGTCAGGCTGACATTGCTGGATCAGTTTGAGAGCTGTCCAGAGTCACAGCCATTGTGCCCTGTTGCAGCGCTCTGAAGGACCCTCACAGACAACTCTCTCAATATACAGTAGACACACACATACACACATAACGCTGACACACTCCACTACCCACACTGCTTGCCTGTCGGCCATGCAAACAACTAGTCAGACACCCACACAGAGTCTTTGTCTGTTGGCTTTTTTGGCTGCTTTTTTTGCTTCATAAAACAGCAAAGGAAGGTTTCATGCAACGTACTTATACTAATGCTAATGCTAATACTAATATAACCAATGAAAATTCTTTCTTTAGAAGTCATACAAAGTCCTACGTTACGATTTAGGATTATCATCTGTGTAACGGGGAACCCAGATTTGTTAAATTGAGCAATATGTTAACAGAGTCTGGCAGTCACTGGAATCCAACAACTCCAGTGTGTGTTTTCGGACCAGTAGGCTGTCCCCCGTGTGTGTGACGTTATTGGTTGCATGTGAGGCATTTCAGGGCAGAGATCCGCTCACACTGATGTTAGATATGGGTCACTTCAAACATGAATGTGAACAGTCTAGGCAGAAAAATCTGAACACTGTAATGTGAACATAGCCCTAAATGCACAAGCCATAGAGCGATTTTGAATGGGTATATATTAGCCAGTGATACAAACACAGACTTTATATTCTGCAGTGGCCACTCACTTACTAATACATCTGCCAACGTAAAGTCATAGTTTTGGTGTTTTGAAGTGGGGTTGTATGAGGTACTTATCCATAGTCAGTGTATTACCTACAGTAGATGGCGATCGGCACGCCCACAGTTTGGAGAAGCAGACAGGAATTACCGCACGGAACCAAAGCAACGTACTGCTGTGGACGAGGCCGGCAGAAAAACTTATTTTAGCCACCTAAAAGAAAGGGCCACCTAAAAAAATCAATATCAGTTTAAGTGTACGCTATATTTAGAATATTTTCAAAGCTTTACTTTGCTGTCAGACAGCCCTTTCCGACGGAAAGTATCCATCAATACTCCCACCAGACTCCATTGAAAAAACCTGTAATTTTACCTTGCAGAACAGGGGAGTTGCTGGTCTACCTCTGCCTCAATCGGTTAGTTTGTTTGTGCTATTATGTTCTGCAAGGTAAAATTACTGTTTTTTTCAATGGAGTCGGCTTCAGTTCCCCGTCAGAAACATAGATTGTATAGCTGTCTCACAGCAAGCTAAACTGGTGAAAATATTCTAAACATAGCATACACTTAAACTGATATGGATTTTTTTTAGGTGGGTGCGTGCTGACCGTCATCTACTGTAGGTAGTACACTGACTATGGATAAGTACCTCATACAACCCCACTTCAAAACACTTGAACCATTCCTTTAAGCCGGCAAGCTTCTGCCACGTCATTCAGTTTCTGTCTACATGTCTTTACACATGTCTAATAGAACAGATACACTTCAATTTTAATCAAAACAATTGTCTACACCGACAATATAAAGGCTCGTGCTTCATCTGCGCTTCATGTGCGTAGCTGCAACCCAAAGTCTATTTTCCTCTGTGAGCATTGCCAAAACACTTCAGCTCTCTACCGATGACAGTAATGGGGTAGTTGAGCCTTTTTCATTTTATGTATCTCACTTCTACTAGAAGACAGAAGCCGGTATGCAAATATTTAAAGACAGTGTGGTGCACAACAAAAGTAGTGTGTCCAGAAAATAGTAGCGTGCCTCGAGTTATTCACTATTCAGACTTGGATCTTAAGTGCTTTTCTCTCGCGTGATATGCACTCCTGCCTGGAGCTGCAGTAAGTCCAGCGCAACAGTCTGACAAGTTGTTGGCCTGACATATGGCCTAAATATTGCAGATAAGCATTTCTTCCAGGTCTGTTTTTTAATAAATGCATTCACCGGCCTGGAAACCTGTTATGTAAATTTGAATGTGCAGAGCAACTTGACACTCTCTACCTTTGCAAGATCACAGCAGGTTCAGATTCAAGCAAGTAGAAATTAGCCATGTACAGTATAGCTGACAACATGCTCACTCAGATTAAGTGTCTTCTTATTCAAAATGTTTCCAAGAATTCATGTTCTGCTAAAGGACTTTGCATCTTGCTTACTAATTATTTTATCCTTGTGTTTTTTATATTGTATCTCATTGCTGTATACGAGGGCTGTCAAAGGTAATGCGATAATAATGCATTAACGCAAATTAGTTTTAACGCCACTAATTTCTTTAAGGCATTAACGCAACTTGCGAATTTTGGGTTGTAGCGAGCTCAGTTTTAAAAGCCAGAGTTAAAAAACCTAAGGAATCCATTGGCACCAATCATGTCATACTAGCTTGTCGTGAAGGAGGCTAAAGTTTTTTGCGAGGAAAATCTGGCATGGCCATTTTCGAAGGAGTCCCTTGACCTCTGCCCTCAAGATATGTGAATGAAAATGGGTTCTATGGGTACCCATGACTCTCCCCATTACAGACAGGCCCACTTTATGATAATCACTTGCAGTTTGGGGCAAGTTACAGTCAAGTCAGCACACTGACACACTGACAGCTGTTGTTGCCTGTTGGGCTGCAGTTTGCCGTGTTATGATTTGAGCATATTTTTCATGCTAAATTCAGTACCTGTGAGAGTTTCTGGACAATATTTGTCATTGTTTTGTGTTGTTAAGTGATTTCCAATAATAAATATGTACATACATTTGCATAAATACATTTTGAACAGTTAAAAAATGTGTGATTAGTTTGCGATTAATTGCGACTAACTATGGACAATCATGCGATTAATCGCGATTCAGTATTTTAATTGTTTGACAGCCCTACTGTATACAAATTGCCTCATAACTGTCAAGGTGAAAATGGACAGACAGTGAAGGGAGGAAACAGTAGCAACACAGCAGCTACTTTATGTCAGACACACAACAACAAAGACTGCCAGACTGTGGTATACAGTTTCATGGTTTCCCTTGAGTACAAAGTCCCTCGTACTCCCCTTCTTCTCAACACACTCCCCTCCTTCTGCTCCCCCTGTCTTTCTCATTTTCAACTGCTTCCTTGTATCTCAGTTTCCCACCTTGGTTTTCGTTTCAATCCTACTGTATTTCTCACTCTTCCTCCTCACCTCCTGTTTGAGGTGCTCTCATGTTTCTGTCTGGAACGTCTGTCTTTCTTTTGTTCCTCCTCCTCCGCCTCTTGTTTTGTTTCTCCTTCCAATCTTGTCACTCTCCTAGATGGATTAATTTGGTGTAGGGTTTCCTCCGTTGCTCAAGTGTGAAGTAGCAATGTGATTGAAAACTCTACCTACTGTACCTGTCTGTCTCTTTCTGTAAATCATACAGCCTCTGGTGACAAGCCTGGCTTTGAGCCGGCGTTATATATGCAGGCAAGCTTTTGTAATCTGTCTATGTGTGTGTGTGTGTGTGTGTGTGGTGTGTGTGAACAGTGCTGAGAGATGAGCTGAAGCATTCCAGTGTGGAGTTACAGAAAATGAGAGAAGAGAAAGAGCGCCTAGCACAGCAGCTGATGTAAGTGTCTACAGTATGC